>WOGN01000213.1:0-28997 GCA_015342105.1 Leptinotarsa texana | reverse complement strand
ACTTTGGAATATCTCTTTTTATCAGAAGCGATCTGTCCTGTCAACGAGAGGAAATGCTGAAACCCCGACACTTTCATCTTATGTGGTTCAAAATAATATTACAGAAGATCACCAAAGTCATATGCTGCGTTTATCGACCACCTAGAGATAGACAATATAGGACACCATTCTCTTCACTTGCAAACACCATTGACTTTCTGCAAATCAATCATCCCAGTGCCGAAATTTCCTTATTCGGTGACTTCAACGTCCACAATATAGAAGGGCTCAAATTTTCAAATATCAACGACAAACAAGATCGCGAAGCTGAGGAGTTTGCAATAAGCAGCGGACTTACTCAGATTATAAATGAGCCAACCAGAATTCCTGACCGTGATGGATCAATATGACAGTCTTCTGGATCTATATCAAACAACCAATCCTGAAATTTACACAGATCGTAAGGTCTCCATTGGGATCTTCTGACCACAAACGCATTTCGGTGTCGGGTGACCATTTCCGAAATTTTTCCTAGCTGGATCAACTTATGCTTCTGAAGTCACGGAAGTTATTCTATCATCCATGGATGCACATATTCCTTTTTCGATGAAACGACCTTCCAACGGGAAACCTTGATTCAGCAAAAATTGCGAGCAAGGTGTCGCCTCCAAAAATATCGCCTTCCCAGTACAGAAAACCGAACTAGGTTTGTTAATGCTCGCAACAGCTACAAAGTTTGGATAAATGACAGCAAAAAACTTCACAATCAAAGAATTAGGCATACATTGCACGACAATCCCAACGGGACTAGATCCTTCTGGTCGGTAGCTAAAGCTGTTGATCAGAACTTTATAAAATCCATAATTTTACCCCTAACACAAGCTGATGGTTCAATTATTGCAACAACAACCATAGAAAAGACAAATCTACTAGCGAAACAATTTGCGTCCACTCCACAGTGGCTCCTCTGGGGAAAGCACCACCCACTATTCCCACACTATAATCCACAATGCCGAAAATTACTTTTCGACAGCGTCTAGTCAGGCGAATTTTGAAACAGCTCAATATCAACAAGGCGTCTGATCCTGATGAAGTTCCCATCATCGTACTTAAAAAGTGCGCAAATGAACTCGCACCAGTAGTTTAGAGACTTTTCAACCTATCTTACAAGAAAGGAGATTTTCCTTCTTATTGGAAGATTGCTCGCGTTCAGTCTGTTCCTAAAAAGGGCAAAAAAACTCTTCCAAATAGCTATAGACCAGTCACTTTGCTATCAGTGATATCAAAAATCATGTAGAAAGCCGTAAATCACCATATCCTCGAATATTTGGGAGGCTTTAACATCTTGAGCGATCGTCAATAAGGCTTTCGGAAACAAAGATCAACAAGCGACCTTCTATCGTAAGTCACCCATATTTGGAATAACGCAATCAAAAAACATGAAGAGTCAAGGGCTGTTGCGTTTGATATTTCTAAAGCTTTTGACCGTGTGTGGCATGAGGGTTTGCTGGCCAAACTTCGATGCTATGGCTTGTCGAATCTTTTTTGTATATGTCTCTTCAGGTTCCTGAAAGAACGTTCCCTGCAAGTGGCCGTCGATGGATATCTCTCGAATACTTTCACCATCAACACTGGTGTTCCCTACGGATCCATATTGTCTCCAACCCTCTTTTCATTGTATATCAACGAATTATTGGAAAAAACCAAGAATCCAATAAATTGTTTTGCTAACGACAGCACACTTATCTCATCATTACATTTGGTTTCCTGGACATCGGCTGAGGATGCACATCTTCTTCAGCAACAGGAGGTTGCATATCTTAATGAGATCTAGAAGTGATTTCTAATTGGGGTGAAAGTAACCAGGTTCAATTCACTGCCACAAAAATCCAGGCATCGGTTTTCTCCAAAAAGATAAATGTCTCCGAACCGGATATAATAATATCAGGTCAGACAATTCCGTTTTCTGCTTCGATAAGTTTGTTGGAGGTTTAAAATGGACATCAATATATCTTGGCACAATCATGTCGCTGAAATTGCAAAGGCTGCTTCTCAAAAGCTCGGAACACTGTTCCGATCCAAACAACTGTACAAACCTCAGCAATTTATAAGCAACTCCCATGCTTTCAGAGGTTATAAGTTACAGGGAGAATCAAATAAAGCAGATTGTAAACTTCTGCAAATAATCAATGTTAGCAGTAAAACTGAGAGTGGGGATAAGGTATTTGTTGTTTCTTTCAGTACTCAATATCTGTAATATTTATGTTTTTTTTAGGCTGCCAAATAGAGTTTCAACTATTTGTTGGATTGAGACTGGCAAAACTATAGCAGTTACTTTAGAGTATTGTTCTCATGTATGGAGCTCCGCCGCCAAACATCCATCCAAAAAAAACATCCGCCTGGTTGGAGACGCGAACATCACTTGCAACCTTGATATTCTGAAAGATCGAGGAAAGGTTGGAGAGTTGTCTCTCTTCTATAGATACTTTCAGGGAAGTGTTTAAGTGACTTGGCACACTTGATTCCACCAAAAGCGGTACATCTCAGAAATACGCAACGGACTGTGGCTGCTCATCGTTTTGAAGTTCAACTTAGTACACCACGAACTTCACTGTTTAAGAACTCTTTGATTTGGAGAACTGAAAACGTTTTCCCAAATGGATTCAATCTCCAGCGATTCAAATCCAATGTGGATCACTACTTTCCCACAGGCACCGCTCTAAGAGCGCCATACGAATTTTCCTGTAGTGCTCGTGTGTTGTTATTTTTCTCAGCTAGCCTACACAATAAGATTTCCGAATAAATGCCAAAAAATAATTCTGTCTCAATTTACTGCTGAAGTGCAAAAAATATCTTTGCTTTGATATGTGCTTCTTAGTGTATTCTTGATGTCACTGGCATATCTAGAAATATTAATACAGAAGAGATATTAACATATCCTAGCAGCATTACATAAAAAAAATAATATACAATTTTTCTAGGTCGTTATCAAACAAAATAATTCATTTATAGAGATAATATGAAAAATGAAGGTATCTACGATTTGTTCTTGGATATTTCACGGTGGCCTTATATTTGATTGTGACTTCATGCCAATCATTCCTAGTTCGAGAAATGTTCCGAAACTATATTATTATAGATTATGTATAGATGGTTAGGTGAGACATTTACCCTTGAATTGGGATGGCTATACCCGATAGTCATTTTCCCCCCATTTGTTTCCAGGATCAAAACTAGTGATTTCACTCGAATTAAAGGCCACCGTCGGACAACCAGAAACTAAATGCACTGTTGCACTGTTTCTGTTCTTGAGTCGTTCCATTAGCCTACCATTCTGAATGTTTCGTTGTAAAATTCAGTCGTAATTTTTCTCGCTCGTTCTGCTTCCGAGAGAAAATAAATGTGGTTTTCCATTTTAAAACTGATATCGACCTTCACGGTTATGATTGAAGTCAAATCTAAGGTCATCGTCGAATAATCATCTGGTATATTCTTGTATATATCTCGTGCGGTAAACTTTACTATTCGATTTCTACATGGTTTGTGAGGTCATAGTTAAGGTCAAAAAAAGTTTTTTCAGATTTTCAATTGAGCGGTACCACGACTTTTAGTACGGAAGAGCAGAAGGGTCACATATTTTAATTATTTGTTTCTTGGAAATTACGACTTTGAATCTCAAAATTTCGACTTTTATCCCGAAATTTCGAATTTGATCTCAAAATTTCGACTTTTATCTCGAAATTTCGACTTTGATCTTAAAATTTCGACTTTATTCTCGTAATTTCGAGATTAAATTCCAAATTTCGAGTTTGAAGTCGTAATTTCAAAATTACGAGATTAAAGTCGAAATTTTACGGAAGCGCAGTAGGGCCACATATTTTTATTATTTGTTTCTTGGAAATTACGACTTTGAATCGCGAAATTTCGATTTTCATCTCGAAATTTCGAGATTAAAGTCGAAATTTCGAGATTCAAAGTCGTAATTTCCAAAAAACAAATAATAAAAATATGTGGCCCTTCCGCGCTTCCGTACTTTTAGGTCATCCTGTACATAATTTCTTTAGCATTTTCGTTTCATTGACCTATTTCTTTCTGAAATGTTACAACCTGAATGATTATGGCTTGCCTCTCTAGTTTTGATCCCATTTAGGCCTTTGCCTGACTCGTGTTAGAAATTGCCTGTTAAAAGGTGGGACCTCATTAATCCTTTGCTCGCACAATTCTCCTTCAAAGGGTTGCGATTCCTAGAGGGACGGCAGCTAGACAACGGTGAAATCCAATGTAATCCTTTTTTGAGAATATATAAAATATATCTATTTTCCATTCCATAATATATTTTCAATTTTTAGATAAAAAATAATGATATGGCTGATATGCTGACAAAGTAAGCATCATTTGGTGATAACTAATACTTTCTGACTGTCTTATTCATCTCCTGATAATGCACTAGTAATACACTCATCTAGAGTTTTTGTTCTCATGTGGAAAAAGGGTTATCAATAGATACACTTGTACATTAAAATATTTCTGTTGTAAACGACCTACGGTGTAGTTTTAAAGAAATAAATGAATATGTGTATAAAGTAGTGCTTCAAGGTGAAGAAAAATTAATCTTTAAGATAGATTCCTAAAGGTACCTACCTAACTTTTAACAGTAAATTTGGACTGGTTATATTAAAGTTCCATAACTTCAACAGTCCATCAGTACTCGAAGTGGCTATCAGAAAATTTTTGGCAAAGTCTACATCATTCACCCATGATAATTGTGTAATCACTTCTTCGTGTGCATTTGAGACACTTATGATTTCTTCCCCATCTTCATTTTGAACATTCCAAATAACCACACCCCCTGAAATTCAATTTTGATATTACAAATTATAATATCCTAGTGATGATATTACCTGAAAATGTAGATGCTGCAAGAATGGCAGGATGCATTGGATGGAATTTCAAGCTCATTACACAACTTTCAGTATTCAAGATTTTTCTGGGACAATCAGGAATTTTTTCTTCTCTGAAAGGAAAACTATTTTCATTTCACTCTTGAAAAATTAACAATTTACCTAGTCAATGTATATAGGCTTACAAAGCCAGTGTGGTAACACCATGTACTGTGCTGAAAATTGCAAGCAACTGCTATAGTTTTGCCAGTTTGATTCCAACAAATAGTTGAAACTCTTTTTGGCATGGCCTAAAAAAACATAAGTATTACAGATATCGAGTACTGAAAGAAACAACAAATACCTTATCCCCATGATCAGTTTTACCGCTAACATTGATTATTTGCAGAAGTTTACAATCTGCTTTGTTTGAGTCTCCCTGTAACCTATAACCTCTGAAAGCATGAGAGTTGTTGGCTTCGTCCAATTCCTTTTTGACTCTAGGATACACTCCAGACAGCCAAGTAGCTAATTTTTGCATGTCGGTTTCTGCAGTTACTTCAGTCGAATTATCTTCTTCAGTTTGAACCTTTCAATTAATGTAAAAATAGAAAGAAATTCTAACTCATGTCATATTTCTCACCTCCATACTGGTTTTTATCAAAGTACTGGTACCTTTATCTGAAAATTCATTCTCTGTTGTTTGCGAACTGCTTTCGGAAATTACTCTGCAAAAAAGATAATGAACAGAAAAGAAAAAATGATTCTGGAAATATACTTCTTCACTTTCCATCTAGATTCAAACCCAACACATTCGTTATGCTTTGTTCCAAACATTTTCAACCACAATTGTTTGGTCAAATGAAGTATTTCAAAATTGAAGGGTTTGAATACAAACAAAAGAAATCAATTTATTTTCACTACTGCCAATAGCAGAATTTAAAGTGCCCCAAACAATAACACTAAACAATAACTTTTTGTTTTTCCTAGCCTGTCTTAGGTAGGTGTAAATTTGAATAGATTGTTTAAATGTATCTATCTGAAAATGTTCTCTATGAATATGTAACACTACAAGAAACTGAACAAAAAGCAAAGAGAAATGAAACTTTCCATGTTTTAACCACTTTTATAAAAGTGTTCATTTCTCTTTTCTTCACTATGACTTCCTTCCAAGTAGTAACGGCTACAGCCGTCAATTTATTGAACAAAAAGCTATACCATTGGTTTTAAGGATGAAATGTTCTCTTACTGTTTCTGCAAATATCTGAAATTCGTAAGGAGAAAAGAGAAAGGATACTCTCTGAACTGTCACACATAAGTTTCAAATCAGCAAGTAAAGTATTCCTTAACTAGGAAGTAGCTAGTTGAGAAAAACTGTATTTCCACCGACTCCACTGATATTTTAGTTGCTGGAATCGAAGTGGTTGCTGAAAATTGCTGCCAACTTCATACTGGTATTGTAGGTAGGGGGTAGGTATTTAAGTACATATATAAAATGTAGATATTTATTCATCTTCTTCACTTATAAATATATTAAAATCTCGTAGTTATCTAAGTTCCCTTAGAATACCTCTTCCAAAATTTTTTCACATCATCATGTGCCGATTTATTTATAACTAGAGTTCTTTTTTCCTTGTTATACCATATAAGACATCCATTTGATTTTGTATACTCTTTTAAAACATTAAAGTCAGCTTGAGAAAGAAATTGACTATACAAAACACCTTCACTATAAGTTAACCTATTTCGTTCCAGTTCCCAAAGCTTAATCTGATCTACGACAGTTGGAGGTAGAGGTTGTTTCACCTCTGCTTCTAACATTTGGGGGTGTGCATGTTGTTTGAGAAATCCTATTATTTGGTCCGCTGTAATACCTCCTCGGAGTGCCTGCCTAACCGAGTCACGAGTTATAACACCCACAACTAGATTTGGGAATCTATACATGAGTTCAGTGAAAAGACCAACAAGAGCAACCTGCAAATTCGAGTCTGTGTAGGCATACACTCTATAATTCGTTTCGACGACAATGTAACCTTTAGGTGCATTTTCTTCTATATCTGGTGCTGCTTTACTTTGGCTGCTCGTTATATTCAATGCTAGTCTTGTTGGGTAAAAACGGCCAGCTTTACGTTTTCTTTGGTATACTAAACCAAATTCCCTAAGGTGTTGTAAAAATACTGACAATCCTGGACTCATTCCTTCAGTACTATAATCTTTCCCAAGAGTACTAAAGCTGAGTTGAAATAGGAATGTGAGACATTCCACCAGATCTAAACCTCGTTCTTCCACAGTATCCAAGTATTGAAGTAAGAAATGCCACACTTGGGCTTGTCTATCTAACAACAAAAACTGAAAGCCTTGTCGTGTTATTACAAGACTGCTATCATCTTCATCACGTTTCATTAATCCAGCATGAAGCAATATTCGTACAGCATCCGCAGAAATACCTTCTTGTTGCTGAGATCCGACCATATAGTGTAACACACACTCCCAACGTTCTTGAGAATAAGCGTCTAGAAAAGTTACATCTCTAGCTTTGCTATCAACTTCTAATGCTGAAGACATACTCCATGCTTTTCCGCCTCCTAGAAGAGCCACCTTCAACTGCCTTTTGAATGTTGGGGACAGAATCCATCCAAGAAGTCCACCAGGTATGGCCGCCTCTTGCCAAACTGACAACTCCGTTAATACTTTGCTCACATAAAGGTGTTCTTTAGAGAAGGCTTGGGAACCCCATGAGGCCACAACAGCCTGTGGAACTGGCTGTTCCACAAAAAGTATTCGGATGACATATTGCCTTGCTAACTCGGGCAGTTCTCTATATACTGCTAAACATATCGTAGGATGGTTATACAGTTTCTCGAGCACATTTGGGGGTCGAGATTTAAGATAATCATAGAGATTTTTACATTCCAAATTGTTTTGTTTCATTAATGCGATCTTTTGACTTGATGGTCCTACGCCATTATCTGCCATTTAAATATATTTAATAAAACTGCATACTTCAAATCTTCATTCAACGAAACACTTTCCGTTAATTTTCTGATCAATGTTTTTCAATGTAGTTAATGTTGAGATTCAAAACCTTTCTTTTTGATTTCTATTTAATTGACTAGTGACAGTAGACTAGTGACACCAGTGACAGCAGATCATAGGTGTTAGGTGACAAGGTGTTTATTGAGAATGTTCCAAAAATAACCACTTTTTGACCTATACTAACCGGATTTTCTGACAGTGGGCATCTAAAAAATATATTGAAACAAGAGGTTTGTGTCAATTGTCGAGTGTGTTATTGATAAGTCAATAGCTAAATTATTTTCGACGGGAAAACTTGAAATCATACATTGTGACCATACATTTTTCAATTATTTAATCTTGTAGTATTTGAAATGAATATTGAAATTCACAAGAGTTACTTTTGTGTTCTGATGAGTCGACGGAGGAAAATGAAAATCACAGAGGGCCCCTAATATTGAAAAATCCGTTGGTTAGTATTCAAGTGTTAGGTTTACCAGTTTTCAAGAAACCATTTTTCATTTAACCGGTTTCTCAGTAGTACCACAGTAGTGGTGATTTCAGAAACACTAAACCACATTTTGGGTACTTTTGGAACACATCTTCAGCACTTAATACTAATCCACTCAAGTCACAATTATAAGGCTAGAATGCTGTTCTATTTGACATCGGATTACTTGTTCAACCGGGAAAAATTACATTCACATGCATACACTGACTTTGGACTAAACGTTACTTCTAACGGAAATGTTACAACTATATCAAACGGTAAAACAAAATCCTAACAGGTGTCTGCAATGTTTCAATGACAAAAAAATAATACTTTCTCAAAATCACAGTTAAACAACTCAAATCACAAGAAAACCCATTACAACAGTTTACATTTCGCTGCGAGGGTCAGCTGTTTGATGATACCTGCGCACTTATCAGTAGAAATTTTTCTTGGTTGTCGGTCTGATTACGATTTAAGAGGGGGTATTTTGTGACTGTGAGGCTCTGCCTAGATCAACGATACCGTGAAAAGAAATTGTGTGTGGTTTAAATAATTCAAAATTTGTAAATAATGGAAAATGGAGAAATTATCAATGAAAAATATGCATGTATTAATTGTGGAAACAATGTGAAATCTCTTTATAAAAAATATAGTGCAACTGTATTGAAATTAACAGAATGTGTACGTTATTTTTCATATGGTTTTTTAATCTTTCTAAACTTTCTAGTGTTGTTTTAGGATTACTGTAGAAATGTAGCTGACAAATATGTAGAATATGATACGGTTATTATTATCATAGATTTGATTTTGCTTAGGATCATCGCTTACAGGCACTTTTTATTTAATTTTAAATTTAAGGTAACTAAGTATCATTATCTGTATATACATTTTGTTAATCTATTTTTTTTCAGAGCTACTGGAAATTATCTCTAGTGTTATTAATTATAGAAACCTATTCAAACTGGATAGTTACAAAAAAAGGAACATCCAAATTTGAAGTGAATGATACTAAACCTTATTTGCAAGAAACGGATATATATCTTGATGACTTTAGATTTTATAAAATGAGTTTGATACTTGCAATAGGAACAGCAAGTTTTATAATTCTTACGTATTTTCTAACCAAGGTTCATACATATTTCTATGCCAGAGAACATATTGGACTCGCTTCAGTATTTAAAGCTATTACACTGTCTAGTTCTGGAATGTTTTTACTGCTCCCATCATTAATATGGGATATAAGTGTTCATGAATATCATATGATATTTATATCACTTTATACCACCCTCTCTCAGTTAATAGCTCATAGAGGTTAGTACCTAGATCTTCGGTCTGAAAATATATTAATCAGTGATTTCATTTTCAGCTCTTTGCGGCTGTGAAAAAATGTGGAGTATTATCATAATATTTTCATCATATATTCTTAAGACATATGTAACAGAGTACTTTGGATCATATCAACTACTTTCTATGATTAAAATTATATGACTGATATGACAATGAATTGACATTAAATTGCATATTTCAAACTAATGTTTTCATTTTTGTGAGTATGGCTGAGAGAAGGGGATCTAAAAATGGTATTTGGATATGGGATGAATTCAATAATTGTCTTACACTTGCCAAGTGAGTGTTACTCCAATATTTTTGAATGTTTTGAAATTAGTTGTAATATCTGGGTATCAAAAAATTATTTAACATTTTTTTCAGTATCACTTTGAAAAAATGTTGAGATGTATGGATGTGTCTCATAAACAAAAACTGTACAAATGATTTCAATCAACTTTTTTAGGAGACAACCGTGGTCAGTGACTGATACTAAACATAATGCTATTTTCTCTGACTGCACTGGAAGTTTCCTAAAAATGTTTCTTTTTGATTATTAGAGGTCAGCACTATTGTATAAGAATGTTAATATAAATATATAGAACCTAAGAATAGAGAATAGAATAAAATACAAAATTATTTGAGAGGGCCCAAAAGCTTTTTCTATACATAATATAATTAAAATTATTTTCTATCATGCACCTAGGCATTGTCTCTTTTATGATTTCGGGAGTGCTGGCCTCCTGTCCCCATTGCTAGACATTATTCATTCGAGGGACTCCTGAATAATAGAGACCTTAACTGCAAGTAATTCAACAAAGGAATAGAGATAGATAATGTTCTATGTTCTTTACTCTGGGAGAATAGCTGCTCACTGCATATTGTCTGATCCGTGCTAAAAATTGCTTGATCTCATTAATTTTTAGTTTGGACAAGTTGAGACTATCAAGGGTTATCATTCGTATGGGGAACATTCAGCTAATTGACAAAATAACCTAGACAGATCTACCTTTTTTAACAAAATTGAGTTCATTGAGGCTGCAGCAGTTTTTGAAAAAAAATTCTAAAAAAAACCCAAAACATTCAAAAAAGTTCAAACTTGCTTCTTCTTAGAAAAAGGTGAATCTATGAGATCGAAGGCAATACAAACCCTGTTCAAAGATAAATAATAAACCTGGAAAATAGGGAGAATCATCTTACCCACTTATTATTCAGATTGAAAAGTAATTTAGCATTAGGGTCGATACCAAAAATTGGCTTTACAGCAGTTTCCCTTCGGGACCCTTGTTTCTTTTGAGTTTTTCATATATAGATTCCACGTCATGCCCACTCCAAATTTATTAACAATAGATAAAAGGGTTGAGAATATAAAAAAAATATTTCAAACAGGGTTACTCGAGACGTTTTAGTTGTCATAATGTCGAAATTCGCGATATATATTTCATTACCAGATCATTGAACAAATATGTTAATTGATTGAGTGTACCACTCAATAAAAGACCTCGTAACTGAACACAGAAAGAAGCGAATTCAGTAGTGTGTTGAATATAAGAATAAATGATTAGACTAGAGGCCAGGAATCAAAGAAATGGAAGACTAATACATTTGCTAAGACAACTAGAAAAACAAGAAATGGAAATGTGATGGAATCGGCCGATACTTGATGAAAATCCATAACGTATTCAACGAACACTTTATTGTGAGATTTTCACTAAACAGTTCAGTGAAGACACGCCTGAAGAAACTATTATATAGCCAAACACGTGTTGCGTTTTTGTAAAACTTTAAAATCTCACAATAAAGTGGTTCTTGGTAATTAAAAGAAAAGTAAAAATGAAAGAATTGGAAACTGGAAGAGTAAGAAAGGAAAAGATGATCGGGAAAAGTTTCTAAAACAAATGAAATTGAAAAAATGGGTTATCAAAAAGAAAGACCAACTTTAGTATACCCACAGGGCTGGCTAACTAATAGTACCTCTGGGGACAGTTCACCTGTTTGAACAATTGTTATAATCGTGTCGGTGAACCGACAGCCATCGTAACCAAGTACGTTGTGTTTGGGCTCTGGTTTTCAACTAGTTGACTTGCAGTGGAAGACAGGGACCAAATCTTGGCAGTCGATGTCGGAGCTTCGTTTTGCAATTTACCGCCTCGAGGAACCTCCTTTATCTTTGTATATAGACTAACCCTTTGATATATCAGAAATTACTTCTCTGTCGATCTCATAGATGGCGTATTCGTAAGAGAAGACGTCATCATTGTTAGATGTAATGTACAATATTAAACATGTAACATGTATGAAAGCATATTCAATAAGGCATTCTATATGAATTAGGTAGTGAAATACTGTTGTTACTATTCACTTTCATAAAGTAACTCCATAAACAATTTTGTGATATCATAAATAGGTACTGGTTAAGTCTGCAAATTATTTGTGAATATCCAATTTCACGTAAACTTACAGCTTTTTTTGTAATGAGACGACATGACCATACTCGATCAGTAGTAATTCTACAATTTAT
The DNA here is from genome assembly GCA_015342105.1 of Leptinotarsa texana. Lineage (NCBI taxonomy): Eukaryota > Metazoa > Arthropoda > Insecta > Coleoptera > Chrysomelidae > Leptinotarsa > Leptinotarsa texana. The sequence goes on along the minus strand of WOGN01000213.1, from coordinate 16,783 downwards.
ATAAAAATCAGTGAGCAGCAACTTCATTGTAACTTATCACATATTTTCAATTGAATAAAATTAATATAGAGTACATTTTCTTTTTTAGCCGAGATCAGAAAGATGTTAACGCTGCACAAAGGCTATTTTCAGGTGGAAGTCCAAAAGCATCTATTAACTCTTCTGGTATAAACAAATATGAAGCCTTCAAAGAGGCTGTTGGAACTCACGTTCAAGTATTTGTCGAAAAAATGAAAAATACCAGTTCAATTTATGTCAATTTTTCAAATTTAAGATCAAGTTTCGTAAACACTACCAACGAAAAGAGAAGGTTACTGAAAATAATATAGTCATTCTGCAGGACATTAAAGACGTTGCAATATTTTTGTGTAACATCAGCCTTCTGACATTGGAATTCATCAGCTACTTCCATACTAAGGCAATGGATAAATTCTTACGTTCTTTGATCATTTACTTCCAGTATTACTTCCAGGTAAGCCATTGTAATATAATGGACTTGATGTACTAAGATCCATATCAAAAAACGATTATTTTTGAATAATAAGAGTATAAGTTGAAAACTGAGCATACTACAAAAAACATTGTGCCAATTAAAGTGATTTGCAATCGAGGCAATTGACAGCATTTATAAGAGACACTAAAAAATTCAAAATTCATGTCAGTGCCAATATCTACCAAATATTTCCGAACTTCATCCTTTTAAAAATCCTATAAAATTCATCTTTTTCTTGAACCCATATTGTTTATGGCGAAAACAATTACCATATTTTAATTTACTTTGTATTTATATTCATGTCCTACCACATGTACTAATTGTACCATAGAATTGATAAATTTGAAAATACTGGTCTGTCCCTTTGCAAGCGCATCTTTTCTCATCACATGTGATTGCTTCAAGCTTATCATCCTCACCAACTCATGTCTTTCAAAGGAATCCTCAACGCAAGTGCTGGAGACCATGCTGTAAGTGATTGGAGATGGTTACAAGAGATGAGAGAGCTTTATCCACCTCTGAATCGTTAACTGTAACATTGGTATGTTTATAAACAGTCATGTTTCATACGGTGTGTTCACCATGTAATTTCCTTTAGCTGGCATAACGTTTGTGGATTTTATTATTGATTTTAGTGGAGTAATATCGAAAATTTGCTGCTTATTTCATTTCATAGGTGTATGAAAATTCAGCATTACTCTATAGGGATACATTGTAAACTTATTTATATTTGTCTTGTAATCGGGATTACTCCTGTTAAACAATAAACGTTTTTTTAAAATACCTGTCTTCCTAGTAGTAATATAGTATTGTAATTGTTTTTTTTTTAAATCTACCTGTTTAGTCAAAATTTAAATTCATCTAATTAAGTTTTGGCATGAAATGCCAATAATTAACATATTTATAAATTACCTTTTTATATTTTATTCATCACATTAACCCTACGGGGTTATTAACGAACTAAGTTATAATATAATAGTTTTTAACAATTTTTCAGTAATGTTGAGCGATGACAAGAAACTCTGTAAGTTTGTTTTAGTTACAGTTTTCACCTAGTATATCCATAAATTTGACTTTATGTTGTCTTTACGTAGTGTAGAGGAAACAAATCAGAATATATGCTTCATTGAGAGTGTTTCATCACACTTGAAATCGGGTTCTCCACTTCCAGATATGAGGTATTCGTGGGTTACTTTTCCATGACCAAGGCGGAGCCGATTTAGGATAACTTGAACTTTTCTCGGTGACCTTGTAGAATGCCACTATGGTTATACTGATCGTTTTACTTCTGCTAACTACTGGTTTTGCCACGCACTTTTAAACAACACATCAGAAGTTAACCATCTCTGGGTGATTTGCGAATCCTCCCTTGTTGCTTTACAGGAGATTCTGTAGGCTTGTTTGTCTCACTGAATCCCGATGTGTGGGATCTAATCCAACCTTGTCTGTCTTCTACAGATACTTTCACGGGAGCTGTTCAAGTGAGGTGTTGGTACATTTGATCCCACCAAGAGCGGTACATATCAGAAATACGCGACAGACTGTGGCTGCTCATCGTTTTGAGGTTCAACTCAGTACACCTCGAACTTCACTGTTCAAAAACTCTTTCATTTGGAGAACTGCATGGAGCAGGCTCATTGTTTATAATTTATCTGTTTTTCATAAGTGATATTGTTTTGTAATTGTTTTTTCAAAATATTGTTTATAAAGAAGTAATATTGTATTGCAATTGTTTTTTTTAATCTACCTGTTTTATCAGAATTAATCAATTGTCTAATTAATTTTGTAGTTACCTAAAAAAAGATATTTTGTACAATAGTCTATTGTACCAGTACAACTGATGAAGATTCCGTGTAGCGAAACACGTCTCAAATAAAATGTGTGAAAATTGTATAATTATCACGGATAGTGTTATTAATTTTCAGTAAGTAACGGGTCAGTGTATTCATAATCAGAGCCAAAAGCAATGTATTTATGAGCAAAGACAATCATATAGCTCTTTCGAGAACAATTGCTTTCTGTCACTCTGAAACTTTTAGGATCTGATATCTACTTGCGTGTTTGCAGTCATTAAACTATTTCTTTTATTAGAGCGATTTCTTGTTTCTATGGACATCTCCATTTTTAGCTTCTCGATCTTTTACTCGAGACTTCCAGTTTTTCATTTAGAATATTTAGCACACCACAGTATTGTATATAATTTTTATTCTAGACTGAAATGAATCTCTTTCTGAACACCTCTGACTTGTAAATCCTTCGACCACTTCTGATCTCTGGTACATACCTATTAGTTTTCAAAGACATTACATTTTCACTTTGATTTGAGGTTTGGAACAAAATGCAGTTGCGTCGCAAGGAAGCAAATCGCAAACTACGCCAACCTCTGGTGACTGTCCTCGAGGACGTGATCAGAGATGACTTAGCCGATCTTCGTAGCATGGTTGCCAGAGATTACGCTGCAATATTAATGGGAATGGGAGACGCCAAAGAATTTCATCACCTTAATAAGAAGAACAATGTATCCCTTTCTGACAAAGACAGGAGGCATTTTGAAACGATAATTTTGCTGTCAGAGAGAGTTGTTTGGATTGCGTTGAGGCGAAGATATTTGTCACTGATTGGTATGAGGTTACTTTGGATAAAACCACTTTCTGAAATGACAAGAGGTTTTGACAAAGTTCAATAAATTATTGATTTCTACATACGATCATTAGATAGCGCTACTAAAATGCGGAATCAAGATATTCGTAAAATATTTGCCTTTATTGCCTTCAAACAGTACGTCACTTATGAATATAATTATGAAATCAAAGCTCAAATAAAAATTAATATTTGCATATACAAAGGAATAGGTACATATAGATATATGAAATGCTAATTAAAAAATAAAGCTTAAATAAAAATTAATATTTGCATGTACAAAGGATAGATACATATAGATATATAAAATGCTAATTAAAAAATAAATAAAAAAATAAAGGATGTGTATATTAATATTAATTCCAGTGCATATTACTTGAGCAAAATAAATCAAATTCTCTTGTGGCATTTCATGGAGTCTCACAAAGTTCATTTCTAGGTCTACTATTATTTGTTATTTATCCGTCTCAATTCCCAAATGTCTTCGTCATACAAATTATAAAGCTATTGGGCGTTACTTAGATTTGGATGGAATTTTACAAAATTGGTTTGAAAACTTCATAGAGTCACCTCCCACATGGTGTCCAAGGGTTATAATGAAATGTCCGGGGCGAAGTACTGGAGGGGGCAAGTATGTCCCTGTAATTTTTTTCATACAAGTGATATTGACTTCACCAGTTACGAATGATGAAGAAATTATAACAAGGATATTGTAATTTGTGCCATCATCAAAACATTTAGTCGGTTTTGTGCTGAACAAGTGAATAATAACTTAAGAAAGAAATGGAGGCTAGCGAATAGTAAGAATAGTAAATAGGACATGACAAGAATTATTTTTGTATTCCTAAATGAAATGAGTTAATCAAAGATATCTTATTTATATTATATTGAAGAATATAATGAACCTTCTGTTTCCATCTACACTTTGATATTGCTTCAAGGAGTCTCAAAATATTTCCGTTTGCTTTTTTCTTAGAAAAAGAGATGAACAGACTATTCCGAACTGACACTTTCAATCCTGTTGAGCATGATAACTTGAAAACTTCAGTATACAAGGCGAATCCTGAAGAACAACGAATACTAAAAGGAAAAACTTGTATCAGTGAACGAAAGCTTCTTCAGCGGTCGCCTGCGATTCAAGAAATTATTTTAGAAAATCACGACTACAAAATGCTCGCTATTGGAGTTACAGATGTGGGAAAGTAAGGCATTTTTGCTTCGTTTATATATGAAAATATGTATTTAATAATAATAATATGTTTATTATCCATAAAAAAATACATTTTATACATAAAAGGAAAAGGGTTAGCCAGAGGCTATCTTCCACCCCTCCTATGAATTATATAGTGTGTGCAAAAAATAATGATAAAATAAAAATACATATTTACTTTTTTCAAAAACTACACCTCACGATTTGATCTTCACAAACTTTATTTGAAAAATATCACAGGTTTCGCTAGCACAGTAGCTTTTTCAAGTGATTTGAATACTTCAAGTTGTTCTAACATTATTATTTATATACTACTACAGGTAACCATAATTGAGACTACCTCCAAAAAATTACCTAAACCTCTACCTACATCAATGATAATTCTTTCCCGGTTTTTAAGAAAATAAGTTCAATAATGGTGATCTATTCAAATCTAGTTGGTCATTCATTAGAATGTGTGAATTTTTGAGTTTATTAATTTCCATTGCTTCCAAATAATTCAGTTTCAAACCGTTATTTTCTATGTGCAAAATTTCAAACTCTTCGTTAAAGATATGATTTTCTTCTAGAAGATGATTTGAATATGTTGAGTTTATTTTCTTATTTACATATCTCGTATTATGTTCCTGGATTCGATTCCTAAATGTTCTGGCCGATTGACCAATATATACCTTAGGGCACGTTCCACACTTTAATTTATATACTCCTGATTTCTCGAATTTGAATGTTTTTTGTCTTTATTATTTTTAACTAACTTTCCCAATGTATTACTTCGTGAGATGTAGTTTTTGAAATTACTTTGGATCTTCATCAAGTAACGGCCGAATCAATCAGAAAAAAAATACGTATTCACTTTCAAAACAAAGAGAAGAGACTTTTTGTCCTTGAGATCCCACGCATACAGCCAAAGGTTTATTTGGATTGATTTTGAGTCCATGATGCTCCGAGTATAGGAATGTTCTATGAGTTTATATTGGCTATGCAACTTTCTGTATCAGTGTTATGGGTAGACAAATATAACTGTATATCATCTGCGTATAGATGTAACTGACAATGTGATTAGAAAGTGGGCTATTCAAAAATAATCATAGTATATGCCAAGGGCGTTACACCGGAGGATGACCATGAGTAATCATCCAGTTTGACCCTCTGTGATTAGCTTTGGGATAGCTGGTCATCCATTTAAGAGAAATGTCATCAAATCCTATGAACTTGAACTTGCCGATGAACAAATCGAAATTAACTAAATCAAAAGCTTTACCTTGATCAAGCAGCACCAAAATGGTGACTTCTGATTCATCTCTGGTTCTCGCAAGATCGTTGATTACTTTCAAGCAGGCAGTCTGTGTTCCTTGTTTTTGCGGAACCCAGACTGCTCTTATGAGAGTATTCGATTCGAAAAGCTCTTACTTGACGGGAAACATTTTTCTCGAATATTTTAGAGAATAAGGGCAGAATGCTGATAGGGCGCAGGTCACTGAAAGTGATAGGTGCCTTCTTTTTCAGAATTGGAATTATATTAGCAACCTTTCAAACATCTGGAAAAATACCCTGTTTGAAGGACTCGTTGAAAATATGTTTAACTTCATCAATACGGTGTGGTATCACTAAAGAAATCATCTTGATATTTATATAATCAATACCTAAAGCATTAGATTTTAATTCTTTAATAGCAGTCAAAATATCATCATCATCAAGTATATCGGTAAGGGAAAAGTTCAAAGGAGCGTTCAATTTATTACTATTGTAGAATGAAAGAGTGTCATTGTTTGTATATGGATTATCGTTGGTACAGAGAAAAAAAGAAAAACTAATACAATCATATAGGTGCGAATAACTATTAATATTCTTAAAATTCTATTGGTCAATTTAACGATGAGATTAAATTAAATTAATGGCTGGGATTAAATCAAATAGGTGAATGTCATCGATGACATAAGCAGATCAAGCTTATTTTATGACATTAAAAATCGTTCATGAATGAATTGTGTGTACCTTCTATAATGTTATCCAATTTGATACTGAAGAGCCTTAAGGCAAGTGTCTTACGGCGAAACATCGATTTATACCAGTGAGAATGACAGTGTTCCATGTAAGTGCATTTGTTACCATTCATATAAAGTAGAACTCGTGTGAATGATATCTGATTTTATTCCACAAGGAATGTTTGAAATACAAACTGCGTAGAGAAAATTAGCTTTTGTATAATTCAGAGTTCATACAGAAGTATTTGTTTTGAAATATTTTTTTATTTCCTGTAATTTAATATTTATATGAAAGTAGCTGTTTCAGGAGGACTCTCTTTCAGTTTGTATCTGAAAGTTACTTCTTTGCATGATCTACACATCCATGTATAGAGTTACTTATTTTCAAATTGCTTCCTTCCTTCCTTTCTTTGGAAGATTCCCTCATTTTTTTGTATAAAGATGGAGTAGTAGAAAGTTAAAAACTTTCCCAAAAGTTATTTAGTATTATTTCTGTCATATCCTTCAAATAAGTATGGAGCAGTTTCTCACACGTCTATATGTGACGACGATCGACATTTTTATGATTTTTTAAGCTCGGATGAAAGGCAACAATATTTGGAAGCAGCATACGCTGCTCCTGAGGAACTACTGGAAAATTTGCAAATCGGAATTGGAATATTAGGAAAACCTCGTAAATTTTTTGATCCTTTTCTGAAACCAATGGAAATATCAACAACCAAGAAACGGGGCTCAGTCATGAAACCCATTCCTGAGTTTGTCATACCTCCTAGAAGTGCAATTCGGTAAGTACTTTTTTTTACTACTTGGGAGCCATCTGACTTATCCATTTTTTATAAATCTCTGGATAACCTGCAGCCTCCCGTTTTATTGACTTTCTACGTTCTATCTTTTCATGACAACCATTTCATCAACAGTTTTTCCTATACTATTATATGCACATCCTTCATTGGATGTTCGTAACATTCTCTAGACATAATTTGGGACGTCAATAAATTGAATGGAACTAGCCCATACTTGATGAAAAATCATATCAAAACATACTAATGATATTGTTTTTATTTTCACTGTAAAAGGGTTACAAAACCGTGACACGTGTTTTGAAGGTTTCACATGACGAACTCCCTCTAGTCCTTTGTTCCATTGCCTTCAGCTGAGCTCTCTATTATAGAGCCCTATTTGGTGACCTCTAAATTGAGAAGGTTCGAAGAGTAGGCCCATCATTATAACTCCAAAAATCAGTTGTCATTATAATTTGATTTCTGTCAAGTTTTGATATAATGGACACTTTGGCCCTGCTTGGGCCATTGTCTTATATATGGTGGAGCGTCGATAAAGCCAGTAGTACCAACAGCACTGCTGTCTTTTTACATCTGTCCTGACTGACGCATGTGGGTATCTTTCGAAATGGACCTTCCTACCCTAGCTACTCATGTGACTTTTTAAGGAGCATGAAATAATAAAAACTCCAACCTACATATGAGATGGAAAACTATCCTCCTTGTAACATCAGGTTATGCAGCCACGAAACGATTCATTGTCTCCTGGAGAAAAGGATATCTTATGAATTTGCTTTACTCTAAATTCTAGAGCAGCATAAGCAGAATATGCATAAAAAAGGAATAAAAACTCCCGATGAGTAGGTCAGCAAACATTTATGCCCAAATGAAGATTCATCCAAGCTAGAGACAAAAAAGCCCTACATAGCTGAATCTACTGTATCTTCAGACTCTCATATGAAAAGGTTGCTCTCATATGAAAAGGTTGCTGCGGTTATTAAGGTTATGTCAGTATGCCAAAAAAGTTCTCTATGGATGAATCTAATGTATACAGAAAACTTTCTGCTGTGGTCATTAAGCAGGAAATCTGGTACCTTGAATACTCAACAACCTCAATATCAGAATCTCTTCAGTATGCCAGTAGAGTATATTCCAGAAGATGGTCAAAAGGTACGATTCCAAATCTGCACATTCTGGTTTTGGTGGATCGCGAGAATGTCTCCTATCTGATGGGTGTAGTCAGCACCCTGCAGTCAGGGTGCTTGGTACAGTTCCACACTTGCCAGCAGACTCACCAAATGAAATACATAATCAGCTTCGTTGAGAAGTTCAAGTTTAATAGGTGTGAGCCACAATAAATCCTGGTGGAAGAATTGAATAGACCCATTTACTTTGGACCTACCGACCAGACACAGCTGCTGTCTTGGTTAGATCTGTTCTGCGCTGACGAGAAGTAATACTTTGAATCTAGTTGTAGGTGATCACACAATTGATTTCAACAAGGTTCTGCAACAGGACTATCAAGAAGAAGACTAAGAAGAAGTATATCCTCTGTTAGAGGAAATTCACGTCGTAGTATTAGTCAGGAAAATTATTGTTTTTAAGAGACATTCAGACATTCAGATCCTACTGTGTCAAGAGAGGTGAATCTTTTGAATTTCAATTGGTAATATTAATTTTCCCAGTACTTTGACATCTCTCTTGGGAAGAGTCATCAGACTAATTTGATTTCTATAACAAAATTTATTTTCAATATTCAACAGACACGACATAACTTACTTTTACAGAAGAAAAACTTTTCAGATCCTGATCGACTTGAAACTGATGTCACAGATGACAATAAGAATACTAAGGTGTACAGTGTTTACAGTATAGCATACTTCAGAACAAATTTCTCCAGGGGTCACTATTATCATTTGTTTGTAAATGCCTTAAATAGCCCAGTTTTGTATAAAATTATTGATATTGTCAAATAAGAATTTACAGATTCCGATCAAAGAGTGTAAAGATTCAAGCCCTGGGTTTTTTGTGCATGGTCTGCAGGTTTCGTGTCTGACGTTTCATCTACAACCTATCATATATACAACATATGTTGCGAGCACCGAGTTTATTGCCTCATCTCCTGTGAAGTCAACCACAGTCATAGACATGTCTACCATAAAATTACAGACCATGGCTAATGAACTCTGAAACTAGTATTGATACATTCAGCATCTATTTTATTGAAAAATTATTTTTTGAGACTCTAGGTCATACAATTGTTATTGTTGCATATTACATCTATCACTGTGAACTACATGAAGCTACCTGAATGATATTTATTATATTACATTTTTAGTGATCAAGAATTACCTGAAACTCTTCCTCGGAAACCTTGCAGATATAGTGAAACCAAATCATCAAAAGAAGCAAGAAAAAATCAATGCAAAATTTGGAGACAATATGTTAAATCAGAAGGCCAAGTTCCAACTACCACTCTCGAACTTCTATCTATGTCCCCTTCATTTGTGACATTACGTACGTCCATTGCACCTGTTTATAGCAAATACAACTGAAATAATCGTACAACAATATATTGTTTACAAAATAAATGCTTAAAATACACTGTTTTGTTTGATATAATCTATCAGTTCTTCTTCACTTAAAATCAACTGCCTATTCATTGCTGTATCATTCAGTTCGTACAGGGGTGGATTTTCTGTAGTTTTTTTATTGATAATAACAATATGATGGTAACCTGTGCGTTTTGCATCTAAAAATCTTCGTCCTATAGTTAATGAAGTTCGATCGTCCAGAAGAACATTGCCTCTCAAACTAGGTATTACCTCCTCTAGTTTCGTGTACAGAGTTTCTGCAAAGTTCTTTGTCTGTGGTTCTTCCTTACTTCCTTTCTGAAAATGAAAACGCAATATTTCAACTAGCAATAGCCAACAAATTATTTTTCTTATAATTCAATCATTTATGAGGCCACATGTGGATATTTTTTATTGGCAAGAAATGACACTTTCTATTTATTCTTTTTTCTAAATATTTTCCACATAGCACCATTTTATACAATAAAAATTCAAACAACAAGCGGTAACCATGTATAATGTCAGGTAGACTGATGTAGGCAGTTTAAAATCATAAACTATGAGACTTAGTTGAATAAAAAGCCAGGAAGAGTTAAATTACTGATTTTTCAAACGGAATATTCATGCACATTTCATAAGTTTTCATTTGTAACAGTAGGCCAACTTCATCTCTTAAAACTTGTTCATTCTACATGTGCAATTTTATGAAGAGAGGTTCACAGTTAATTTGAAATTTGTGAAAGATTAGATAAATTTCACTTAAGATGACAGTTCAAAATGAATGTTGCTTTATTCCTTAAGGCATGAAACTTCTGACTTATCTGAAAATGGGGAACTTAACCTACCTTTATGTAGTATTGTGAAGATTGAATGTCTAGGTGCTTTCATGGAATTAATAGAAAATGCCGGCCAGGGCGGATTTTTGATAATATATAAAGAAATCGGAGGTTTAACTGAAACTTTCCAAAATTGAGAATTTTCAAGGAATTGGAAAATATTTTATTTGAAATTGGTCCCAGTTATTCCAGGAATTCCACTCTTCCCTAAAACACATCTTGAAGCTGAATCTGGTCAAGACTTAGACGACAAGTAATTTGTCGTAGAGTTCAAGCTTGATAAGTAGCATTTGGAATCAATGGCTTAAAATTAATCTATTGAAAACATTTTTCCCATGCCTGAACAAAAGTAACTGTTTCTCGGCGTGCTTCACTAACCACGTTAGCATCATCAGGGGATGACTAAGACATTCCATAAATAAATCACAATTCACATTTTATGTAAAATGTAAAATTAACTGCAGAAGGTACAGTATTTGACATCAATTTTAGGAAAGTTTCAAGTCAAAATGAAATCCAGTAGTCACATCGGTTGTCTGATTTACATGAAAATCATACATGTATGATTAGCCACACATGTGTAAAGGTATTTTATATTGTACATTTTTTTTAATTCATTGGTTAAGGAGTCATTTCAAATAATGCGAGTCCTTCAATAAGTACACCACTTGTTTTTGACCTTCGAATATAAACTAAAGTATCTTTGTATTTTACAAATTACACTTGGTGTAGAGTTGTTTTATTTAATTTACCTTTGACGGCAATATTATAACATTATAAGGAGCTAAAACATCTGGCCATTTCATTTCCGTCTCTGAAGATAACACTTCAACTGCAGCTGCCAAAATTCTACTCAAGCCTAATCCATAACTTCCCATCTGAAGTACTTCAGATTTACAATTCGTGGAAGAACACACAGCTCCAAGAGGCTTTGAATATTTGTCACCAAGAAAAAAGGTATGCCCCACCTGAAAAAATATTTCACATATCTTCAAGAATTTACATACAGAATATGAACTGAACACATATTTATAACTAAAAAAAAATATTTCGAAATAAAATCTCGAAATATTCTCTCTCCCAACTAGCTACATCAAAGGTTCTGGCGAAAGCCTGCCGGAAAACAACTACACTCCCATATCCGGCAGATACAACAAGGATCTTTTCTGCACTGATGAGGGGTAATAGCTCGAAACTGGTCTGTCCAACAAACCCTTGCGGGTTGCGGTGGAGGGTTTTATAGACCCACTCACTTTGAACCTAACCTGTCCGGTCACTGTAGTTCAGAAATTTATATTTCAGATGATATCGCAAAATTGTACCTTTTCTTACACAAATACAGATTTTGATGTCACAGGTTCGAGAAAACACAAGACACCTGATAGAAAAGAATAAATGTCATGTCCCATAATTCTCAACTCTAATGCATCAAAACTTTTTTTTAGGTCCGAGAAGCAATGATGAAAAGAGAAAATTTTCAAAAACTTGAAATAGGCCAAAAGAACACAGATGAAATTTCCATCGACTTTATTATGCATAAATTTATTATGATGGATGAATGATGTTCCACAAATCACCAATTTAGATCCTTCACAGCTTATCACTTTTTAAAGTGATATATAAGAATTAAAGGACATAAACTTTGGTGAAATAATTAGCCATAGTTAAAGGCATACTTATAACCTCAATCCAACAGAAGCTTTTTTGTCACATCCCAGAACCATGTTGGCGATATCTAATCTAAACTTGGACCCACATTTTTCGTGAAACGCGTGTTGAGCAGTGCTACAGTTCTGGTGTGCAGTAGAAGTGTTTTTCGTTGGATTATGGATGGTGATGAGCCTGAAGTTTTTTATTTGTATCAAATATTATTATTTTATGTTTTTATCATATTTACCAAATATTTGTAATCTTCACTAGCCTCAATTGAACACCTTGAACACCTGGATATCAATAAGAATTATGGACTTCTCTCAGAATTTTCCACGATTAGCTCACTCCAAGAAGTTTATTCATCCTTCGAAGCTTGATACCAAACAGTTGTTGGACTACAGTAGAGATGAACTATAATGACTAACAGGCTTTCTCACAGGTCACTGTCATCTGAATCATCATTTGCAGAGACTCAGACTGTCGAAAAACAGTGTGTGTCGCCTCTGTTTGGAAAATGATGAAACAATAGAGCACATACTTTGTGCCCGCCCCGCTGGGGACGGAATAAGGTTTTCAGAGTTTGGCAGAGCAGTTATCTTACCATCTAACGTGAAAGACAAACTGATCGGCATTGTTAAGAAGCCACAATAAACCCTTGTGGGTTGCGGTGGAGAGTCGATTTTGACTCACTCACTTTTGACCTAACCTAACCTAGCCTTCATAGATTAATAATTGAAATAATATTTTGAATGCAGAATTTTTTAAACAAATACAGGTATATTATCATTCCTAACGGAAAATTGAGTAAGACATAGCCTAATTTTATATTGTCAGAAAAGATGAAATTTCACTACAGGTTCAGAAATCAAATGAGCATCTACTCAGAGATTAGTTATTGTATAATTTTATTATATTTCTTACATTTCCATTTTATTTGTATTCAAAAAATATCAGGAGGAAGCATATTTTCATGATTGATTGCCTTATTTCAACATTATTTAACGAAAGTAGTATCCCAAAATCCTTTTGAATTGAAGGCAATATTTTTCCTCTTATGACAAATAATTTCACAGTTTATCATTTTAAATGTACTTACTTCTATGCCTGTTTGCAAATTTATATTAGATCCCTCTCCACAATTTGGACAGTTGTGTTCACCACAAAGTTCTATGTTTGCAGAATAGTTACAGTTTCTGCAACAAAAGATTCTGTCCTCGCCTATGGATGCTTTGAACTGGTATTCATGAGACATGGTACCACCCATGGTACCAGAACTACCCAAAACTATAACACAAATAACAGAAATTAAAATGCAGCATGTGAAATTATTTCAATGTTAGCTTCTTGTAGTTGAATAAATTAACTATGGCAAAATAACGGAGTCAGTTTCACACAGAATTTCATTACACAAAATTCCATGAAGAAAATTAGTTTACCTTTAACATATTCTATTCCAATTCTATCAAAAACTCTATTGTAGCTTTCACAAACTTCTTCATATGTTTTTTTGGCACTCTCAACATCAACATCGAAAGTGTACATATCTTTCATAACAAACTCCCTTCCTCTCATCAGGCCAAATCTTGGTTTCATTTCATCACGAAATTTACTGGAAATCTGGTAGAGTCTAAGAGGAAAATGTTTGTATGAAATAGGAGATACAGATGACAATAAATCAGTAGCAGCTTCTTCATGAGTCTGAAATTGAAAAAGGTAAACAAGTGGCAGATTATATGACACCGACATATTTACCTACAGGACTTAGGATATAGTTTTGATGGTGTCGATCTTTCACCTGAAAAAGTTCTGCAACTGGCTCATTCAAACGACCTGAAAAAAATCATTCACTATAATAATAAAATAATTAGCTGTTATAGTATAATACTTTAGTCGTGAAAAAAAAAGATCAGTCAAGCACAAATAAGCAGTTATTGAAAAGATAGAGATGTTTTGAAATTAGCCAATTAACAGCCAAATTTAAACTGTGTAGTGAATATCTCACAATGAAGTGTTACTTAAATATGTTGAAGAGAGTGAACAGATACATAGTCCCGACAGCACAAATGAAGAAACAAAGAATGTGAAACAATCATATTCAATGTTAACTATCTTTATATCAGCTATAATTATTTCAAGAGTGCCTTGCAGGCCACTGAAAGAGGAGTTACGCTCCTTTCACATTTTACGATTTACCTCGTGCGGGAAAAACTCGCCCGGGCAATTTTTCTTGATCGACTGTAGAAGAGCACAAAATTATCTTTCCAATGATACCTAATTTGTTGTATATCACTCAAACATGTAGGTATTATGAAGAAAAACAACTACAACCCACGATTAAAAATCGGGCGATTTTTTCCCGCACGTGGTAAATCGTGTAATGTGAAAGGAGCGTAAGGAACCCTCAAAACTTGGCATATGTACACCAAAAAACATTTGAAATTCCTATTTTTTGTTTACTTGGCACTATGATTTCAAATAAAAAATATGCTTTATTACCGAAGTTTTGAACATCTTACTGGCAAAGTCTAGTAAGTTTGATTAAATTAAAAAAATATACATTTCCCAACTCACATTCATGGAAATTTTCAATATTCTTTTTATCGATGACCCCTACTGAATCTATCAATGTGAGTAAGCAATGTGAAAACGTTATTTATTTCAGAATTGTAATTATATTAGAATGAATTTCCTAATCAAAAAACATTATTTCGTTTATTCATAATACGATTCTAGTAATTTTACAGAGAAAACATACTGACAGGATTATAGAAAAGTTCTACTTGAACTTGAGTTATATTCCTAGGCCTATCAAAAGTCCTCAATGGCTTTTTGGGAAAGAAAGTTTTTGGCTTTCTACTACTCCATCTTGATACAAAAAATAAGCCTTGGGGCAAGTGTCTTAAGGCGAAACATCGGTGTATAACAGTGAGTGTGACAGTGTTCCATCTAAGTGCAATTTATTACCATTCATTTAAAGTAGAACTCATGTGTATGATATCTGATTTTTTTTCCACAACGAATGTTTAGAATACAAACTGAGTAGAGAAAAGTATCTTTTGTATAATTCAGTGTTCATATAGAAGTATTTGTTTCCAAAGAATTTTTTTCTTTCGTGTAATTCAATGTTTATATGAAAGTAGCTGTTTCAGATTCCCTTCCCTTTGGAAGATTCTCTCATCCTTTTTTTTTGTATCAAGATGGAGTAGTAGAAAGCTCTTTTTTCTTACTTACATTCATGGTTATGTCCAGATCTAGGAAAATATGCAACACAAGCTTTGTTTAGGCGTTTCGAATAACTGAACACCGCCACTTGATTTGTTGTTATTTTTTTATTTGCTGTAATCATTATAATATCCATTATAGAAAAGAATACGTATGTAGTAGGGACAGACGATATAGTATAAATTGTTATCAGTTTTATTGAAACTATGCGTTTCAATTAGTGCTGTGAAAAGCTTTCTCCACATTTCATAACTACTACTTAACAATTTATTTTTCTTTTATCGCCACCTCGTGCAAAGCCTACTTGATCAAAGTGTGCGTTTCAAAGTCTACATAAAAATATCTAAAAGCTCTGTATTTCAAAGATGACTCTAGCAAAACAAGTGTGCCACACCGATATGCCACCATTAAGTTTGTTGTAAAATTTGACTCTCAGACACAGCCACCACTTTTCATCCCTCTAGTCTGAAAACAGTAGTTTTCCTTTAGCCATTCTATACAGTATGTCACTAATAAATGAAGATTATCGAGAAAAATCTGAGTGGTACTTCAATTTTCTACAGAAGTTCAATAACGTATATTTCAGCTCGTATGCAAATCTTGAGATGGTATTAGACCATCATATCGTTGGTCTCGAATCATTCTCCCATGCCCCCGTCTTCATCGACGGTTCCGCTCGACAGGCCAAGTGAAGAAGACGCGTGTCCCTCGGTGCGACATCGAGATCTCGACATCGATATCGTGCTTCTGTAGAGGAGCGAACCGTAAAGCACCCAGATGACTCTTTCTGGAGTGCCCATTTGGCACGCTCCGATGGTCTCGTGTGTGCCCATCCGATACCGATACCGGACCGGGGTGCGGTCGATGGCCAACGGATGGAGGGTTAATTGGATAATGACGGGTCCACGGGTCGGACCAACTGGTGGATTCACCTTTCGATTTTCGAGAGGGCCGTCCCACATGACGCAGCAGCATCAACGGTGGACTTCGGATGATTGAGTTTGTCTCGAAGTGACGGTTTCTTTGTACCTACAATTTTACATAATTTGCTAAATCATTATAGTAGAAGACAGCAATATACAGGGCTTTTCATGATGAGCGTTAATTAGCCGTTTCTAGCAAACTATTCAACGGATCAACCTGTAAATTCCACAGTATGCATAAGTCAATATGACGTACACGCCTAAAATATTTTAGACGAAGCGGCGTTGTCGCTTCTACTATAAAGTAGCGGCTGATAATCTTGAACTCTCTTGCACTAAAACGATCTAATTTGAAATCGAGTGGAGTGATAATATGAGGATCTTCACTCCGAGTCATATTTTCATTTGCCTCATACAGGGTCTTCAAAAAATGCAGATACTTTGATCTCATGAAAAAATGAGTGGAACT
>WOGN01000212.1:0-29014 GCA_015342105.1 Leptinotarsa texana | reverse complement strand
GTATGGAATTGCTAATAAATACTCTATAGTTCATGTTTTATACTCTAATTTTTTTTTGAATAGTTTGTATAAATTAGTTCCAACCGGAATATCAAAATGTTCACTTATACTTACATTTATCTAGAAATAAGTTACCTGCTCTATTATTGTATAATTCTTCGAATCGGCCTAAGCCCATAAATGAATGAATGAATAAATTGATGCATAGAGGTACACGTCCGGTATCTAATCAACTCTGCTACCGTAGATGTTTTCTAGTATCCTGTATGGAGTAGTCTTCCATCTTATACAACCCATCATGTGGTAACATTACTATATTCTAAAACGTAACAGATACGAAGACGGTAGCTGTCATCGGGGACAATACAATGGTCGAAAAAAATTTTCGGGGACTCTCGCCCTTCTCGAGAAAAACCAAAAATGCTGTTTTTCGTTTTCTTATAATGGAATTGTTATTTCTGAGAATATCAAAACATTGTAAAAGAAAATGTTATTGTATTTGAAACGTGCTATGACGATCTTATAATAAATATTAGATTAAACGTTTCGTGTCAATATGACCACCATCAACTATTTTTTTTTATACGGACCGGTCAATGAATAGAACCAAACCTGATTCCAATAACACTTCGGGGGGTACATTTCTCGCTAAGCGAAGTTCCTCAACCATTTCAAATAACGCTGATACAGAGGAAAATTTTGAGTTACCCGAATATTTCTCTATAGACCACTTGTGTGGTGGTATCATTTTAGCATTGGCCCCTTGGTCGGCTGAAGGCCAGGCTCTAGGAGAACTTGGTACATTCTATACCGACGCTTGAAATGCTTGACTAGTTGCAACATCTTGCAAAATACTCAGTACTGGTGGTACTTGATTTTAACCGTTCTCAGGTTAGTATCGATTTCATCCAACTTGACCATAAAATCATCTCTGAAAAGAGATAACGTTTTTAGCTGGAATATTCGCCTTCTTTTGTTTCCTGTCTTCATCGTCATCTCCATCTTTCCGATAAACTTTATCGAAAACATGGGCAAAGTTTGTTTGTATTGTAGCAACTTCACTACTACCCGTATCAGTAGAGAAATATTCTTTTTCCGCTATTTCTTCATCTAGCTTTTCAGTAACTGCCTCAAAACCTTCTTCAAAAGTGAAAGGATACGTTGGACATCTCAAACTTTCTACACTCTTCTCAAACCTGAAAGCGTTATTCAAACGATGTCGCATCTCCTCGCAAGTTCCCAGACTAATTCCACGCAACTTCGATTCATACTCCAAATCATCATTATCCAAACAAATGATTTTTTTGATATGCAGAATAAATTCTAGAGAGACTTCTTCTCACCGAACAAATAACTGAAAATGTAGAAGACTATGAAATATCGTTGGACTCAATAAGTATACCATCACAAATAACTATTCAGAGATTATACTCCCAAAAAAGCAAAATATGAAAAAAGCCAATTTTTTTTAAATTAAAAAATAAAGCAAAATAATTCTCTGTGGCCCCACGTTGGGCGCCAAAATGTAGCGCTCAAAATTTTTCTTGAATTTTTTTCAAATTATAAACAATGAATATAATTTTAAAAAACAACTCGTCACCTCGCAGATTGATTACTAATCATTTGGACGATTGTCGCTAACCTGTAACCAGTGGAGAAAGGAGTGGTTCAATCAAACTTTTATGATGGGCGCCATATGATTTCCAATTTTCCAGAAAAGTTGTCAGTTATCATCGAACTCAAATCAAGAAATGATGGGATGGATCAGGCGAGTAATTGACAATAAGGACAGAGCAAGAGTAAGATAATGAACAAACATACACCTGGTATATGATGTTGAAGAAGAAAAGTTCATATTCTCATTTCCAATGGCAAAATTTTCAATATTAGAGTTAGCAGAGATCAACCGTTTTCTGTAATGGACAACTTTTATCTCCCGACCATAGCTCAACCTCAAGCGCAGACGCATATTTGAGTTGAAGTTGAAAATTTTATTGACGAGGAAATCTCCGCTTTCCATAGAATATAAAATATGAAAAAGACGTAAATAGTAAATAAATATAGTTTAAGCAACTAAAAGACACGCTTCTAAAGAACATCGAACTGAAAAGCTGAAAATATTTTTTTTAAATAAGCTTAGAACAATAATGATCGAAAAGTACTAGTATTATTATGAGCGCCCACGCGTTTTTTACAATAATACAATTATTTTTCATTCGTTACTGTCTTAAGTTTATTAAAAAAAAATATTTTTAACATTTTAGTTCGATGTTTTTTAACAGTATGTTTTTTAGTTACTCAAACTATATTTATTTTTCATTTTTTAGTTTCGTATGCTATAAAAGCGTGTTTTTTAGTATTTTTGAACTATATTTATTTCATTTAAACTTTGGGATCAATCAGCCGTATATTTTTCAGAAAAATGACTACTGATATTTTCCAATACCGGAGAGGGAGCCTGAAAATCAACTACCAAGCCCAAGGAAGACAGCAGGCGCGCGTCTTAATGAAAAATACTTTTTTCAAATGAAGAAATACATGTAAAGTGAGTTCGAATTATATCCCGGAGGTTACGTACAGCGCCATCTGCCCGCAAATATATCAAACAATAATTCTGGAGTAACAAACAATCTGACAAACAAACAAAAATACATATATACAGGTGAAGTTAATATAGAGCAAAAAATTAATACCAAAAATAAAAAAGTAAATATCCCACCGCTTTATTCTCGAATAATTGTAGTGTGAAATAATTATTTTGTTTGGCATTGTTAGTAAAGATTATATTATTACGTATTATATTCTCCTACAAAATATTTCATAGATATGCCGGTTTAACAAAACAATCATTTAATCAACTGTACTAGTCTATCTCGAGTGAAAAAAAATTTTTTTTTGTTCACTCTCTAGACTGAAAAATCCTGTGAAATCGTAAAACGATGCTTGAAGGACGAAAATTCCAAAATTGCTCAAAGAACAGATCGAATAAAAACTGGAAATAAAATTTAAAAAACCCTTCCGTATCATCCAGTGGAACGTCTTCTCTCCTTCAAAATCGCCAGTTACCGCTAGCAACAGATGTGAAATGAAACTGCATTAGAAAAATAGAATTGCATGAAGTCTTGAACATCAAAGAAACTCTGGCACAACTTACCGATTCAGAGCCCTTGAATCCCCGTTGAGGGACGTGATTGACCTCAAACAGATTTTCAAAGAGACAATAGAAGTTACTGTAATCAGCACTTTTCTTTCGAAAATGCTGATCCAGGGTAATAATGTCAATTACTTAGCCACTTTCTAAAATTGGGTTCGATGTGTTTCTCTCAAGGACCAATTAGAAAAATGGGTCCTTTCCTTCCTTCACTTCCAAAAACACTATGAGAAGAAACATAGGTAATCGATTTCAAAATATTAGACAGTTCCTGCAACAGCTTACAGGAAATAGTTGAGGAAAAACTGGTCAAATTGCAATAGCAATAAATCAATGTATTTCTATAACAATTGTACATCTTCTGTTATCAAAGGTTTTATATAAGAGAGTCAGCCTAATTATCTCACATAACAATGACTCACAATGAACAATAACCATGAACAGTAAAATGAAACCACTAAGGAAACGCCCTCAGAGAGCAGAGGAAATTATCAGGGGAACTTGGCAATAATGCTGGGTCCCTTAATGCAGGAAATTTTTCATTTTGCTTGCCTACGAATACCTATTCTCGACAGGAAATATGGACTACTACTATTCTACCGCAGATGGCCAAGGTAACTGATCAGCCCGTTGGAGTAACCAAAATTAGTAACAATATTGAATAATAAAGAATAAATGCAACTATAATTAATAATAACCACATAGTCCGGATCAAATCGAGTTGAGTTAGCGTATGAATTGAAATATATTCTTTAATATTGATTGACAAGAAAAAACTAAAAATAAAATATGTCACATAATAGCATTTTCAACGGCCTTCTCGATGCCGGAAACAAAAAAATGACAGTCGCGTTTTCAAAGTATTTCATAAATTGATATTTTTTTAAACGGAGCATCCTATATTTTATCATGCATTTCGATTCGTAACATTTTCAACAGCATCTGTCTTCCTAGAGTTGAAATTGAGCGACTTATGTGAAAATTTTTATTTCTTTCACTAGTACAATGAAATATTTTGTTTTGGAAGAGCTCTAAAATATCGAGTAAATATTCAAAACCACCGCCTTCTTGTTAAACATATATTTGGGCCCATTTCTTGACACCATATGTTGCTTTCAACACAATTCGGCCATCAATTCTATTAATTACAGTTCCACTATGATATTTCAGTTCATCTTCATTATTATGTTCTATTTTGTACTTCTCATTTTTTAGAAATCTCAAAAAAAATAATAATCAAAAGTGTCATGTCTGATGAACGGGGAGGTCACTCACCAGAACCATTTCTAGCAATCATGCTCTTTTCAGAACTCGCAACATTCTCTTCATGCCACTGAAATCATGTGCTGATGCTCTATCCTGCTGAAAATAGATCATCTCCATACTACACATACTACACATAAAACTCAACCGTTCGATGTTGGAGTTATGAAACATTTCAAAGGATACTACAATGCAGCTTAGCAATGGATGCTTAGAGACCCAGGAGTTCTGATTACCATTTACGAATTAGGATCTTTTATAAGTAAGGCTTACCAGAAAGCCCTGTCACCAACGACAATTTCGAATGCTTTTCGAAAAACAGGAATATTTCCCTTAGACTGAAATGTTTTTTCGGATATAGAGTTTCTTTCTTGTTCCGGAACAGACAGACCTGATCCAGGTGATCGAACATTGTATGTCATAGAAGATAAGACTGACGATAACAGAGAAAATAATTCAAGTGATACTGATAGTCCATCAAATCAGGAATATATTTCAGAAATCGACCCTTTGAATAAAGAAGCAGGTCCTTTGAATCAAGTCTCAATAACTGAAGAAGTTTCAATACCAAATGATCTGTTTGAAAAAAATCTGTTTAAACTCTGTTCAAACAGCTGTCGCCCCATATGAACGACAACTCTAAGAAGTTGAGAAACTTGTGCGAACTAAGGACTAACGAGGTCTCACCTTTTAACGTGTGATTCCTAACACGGTTGCGGCTGTTCCATCAACGTCGTCTTTATCTAATGCCAAAAACTAATCATTTGTATCTTCAAAAGATTTTAGACAACCTTTACGGGCAGCTGCTGGAAAAAATAATAGTAAAACTCGTAAAAGGGGACGAAGTATGATTGCCACTGATACACCAGACAAAAGATATATTGTCAATGGTGAAAGAATCAAAAATTTGAAAATTTCCCACAAGGACAAAAAGAGCTGTGCTATTAAGTTCTTCTTCTGAATCAGAACAGCCATTGGTTAATGATACTACATTGGATAGTGATTCGTCAGATAAAAATGTTTTCTATATGCCACAAGCAGCAAATATTTCGGATGTTGAACAAAAAGACATCAAAACAATTTTAGCAAAGCCCCATATAAATTGAAGAACTTCTAGCCAAAATTCTTGTTTAATATTCAATTTTGAAATGAGTTCCATTGATATTCTTTAATAGGTAGCTATCTAGGTAACAATTCTCAATTTATTTTTTTAGTTTTCATGTTTTCCTTCATCCCGAACAAAATTTTCTTGTGTCAACAAACGATATACTTTTTTTCCATATTGTTCTGTTTTTTATTCAAAAATGAATATTATTTTTGTTATTATCCATCTCGTTATTTTCCTGGTTCACTGTAAACTTATCAACTGATTCACTGTTTCCACAATATCGAACACAGTGAACCATTTGACATGTTTAAAAAAATATTGAAACTTACTTTATAGGTTTAATCCTAAATTGTAGCTATGCTTTAGATCTTTCAAATTTAGATCCTTGTTATTGAAAACTACAGCTTTGGCATACATTACAAAAATACTCTGTGTCAGTTTACCCTAGGCCATCGTCAACGTATCTGAACCATTCTCCTTTTCATGGTGTGTTTTGATTATTGTTAAAGTTTTCTCATCTATGATTTGCAGGTATATTACAGATATTATGCTAGATAGTGGGGATCCGATCGCTAGTCCATTTGTTTGTTTATAAATGTTTTCTTCGAATCCCAAATATTTTTGGTGGAGTATTGTATTTAGGGTGGATTCCATGTGATTAACGTAGGACATATTTATGTTTTGGTGTTTTGACATCTACTCTACTATTTTACCACCTACTCAACTTTCATATTCCTCAGATACATTCTCAATTATGATTACCTAAATCCTAATATATCAATTCTATATCAATAGTAAGTCTATAAAGACTAATATAACATCGGTTTCTAGGAAAACAAGTTCAGAAACGGTGATTTATTTGAGTCTAGTTGGTCATTCAGAAAAATATTTGAATTTTAAAGTTCAATTATTTTCAATGCTTTCAAATGATTGAGATTCAAACCTTCATTTCCTATTTGTTAAATTTAGTAATCTCCGTTGAAGATATGTTATTCTTGTAAAAGATGATTAAAAAATATTGAACTTGACTTCTCATTTATATAGCTCGTATGATGCTCATGAATGCAATTCCTAAATGTTCTGCCGGTTTGACCAATAATTCAGAACAAATTCCACAATTTCAGTTATATACTTCTGATTTCTCGAACTTGGATGTTCAGTCTTCATTATTATTAACTAACTTTCCCAACGTATTCAAAAATCAAACCACTTTTTTGTTGTTTGTCCCATTAAGTTGAAGCTGTATAATTTTCTTTTTGATTTTCTAACTTATCAATAGGTAAAACGTCCGAAAACTTTTGCGTAGACTTTTTTAGAAAGTATTCTGTCTATTTTAAATCCGTTGTTCACTGCAATTTGCCTAATAGTATTGAATTCTTTGATCGAATTATCATTTGAAAGATGAATATTGACTAATCCACAAGTCATGCTATTAGAAGATGATATTTTGTGTTAATACGGATGTGTTTTGAAGTGAAATGGCTCAATCAAAAACGCTCACTATTTTGTACGATTCATTTTTAATTTTCGACTCACAAACGAAATATTTTTGCAAGGCCTGCAATGGTCATTGCTGAGAGCTTCGTCTTCGCAGTCAAAGCTCATAACACTCATGATGTCTGTCGCAATAGCAAACCAAACTTTTAGTACTGCACGTTCCATTCGACCACAGCTCAGCAGCCCAGATACTATTATCTTCAATCATTACTCCGGCCTTGGAAGCCTATGTTCATAGGCCCCTCATAGACTCCAACAGTTCAATTAAAAGAATATCCATTGAAGAAAAAAACTGTTGCCCATAATATTATCAGCTAACATCTCTACAATAAAAACTCTAAAATTTCAGGATTATTATTGAGTTTGAAGGTATGATAATTTGAGAAGATTCATAACAACTTGTGCGATCGAATATAATTTTCTGATGATACACAATTCGCATTCATCTCTTCATTTTAATTTTTTCTGTCAGTAAGTTGTTATTTGTTCAAAAAAGGCTCAACTGAGTTCTTGGACACTTTTTCAATAAAAAGATGATTTGGTTTTTATTCGAGATGAAAATTTCCACTACATTAAAAAAACTGTTATTTGTACTTGTGATTCTACTGAGCCATAGTTTATCAGAATCAAAAATGAAATGAACGAATCATACTTTGTTCATGGATGGGAAATGGAGAGTAGCATTCGAGATATGAGGATTCTGACAATTGTTTCATGATCAGGTACGTATTCAAAATAAAAAATTATATATTTAATGAGACTCCAAATTAAAAATTTTCAGATGTTTCAAGAGACATACTGTAGAAAATTATCAGTGTCAAATATTCACTTAAGAAGTCTCTTGTACATATCGTTAAAAATACAAATGTACATTTTGATATCCACAGAAAGCATTACAATAAAAATTTTAATTTGAAAAAAATACTGACTCAGGCGATTTCATTAGTTGAAAGTTTCTTCATATCAAAATGTTGGATAATGAGGTGCTAACTGCCTGACGGTTTCTAACAATCTTCTCTCGTTGAACAGAAAACTATTCCGTAAATTTTCTCGAGGTCACGAAATATGTGTGTGCGAGAAAAAATTTCCAGGAATAATTAAAACAAAAAACTCATTAATACAGTTTATTGTACGATTTTCACTATAAAAGTGTTTCATAGAAACAACGACACGCTATACAGTAGCTTTCTAAAGGGTAAACTGTTCACGCTTGAGGAAGCTATTATAGTGAAAATCATACGATGAACTATAATAATTAGTTTCAATTTGGATTTTTATCAACTATCGGCCAGTTATATTCAATAATTCATAGGCATAATATTTGATGAGAAAATTCCATATCAAACTGAACTCTATCAAATCATTCAAATATTTATTGTATAAGTCTTCAAAAGTAGGTCAAGACAAGCTTCATGAATTTGAGAGATTTGATAATTATATATCCTATAACCATAATCTATGAGTGGTTTATCAGGTAATTGTGACCCAAATTTGACCATGAAGTTATGCTTCAATTATAAATAAAACGTTATGAATCGAAAGCACAGTAAATTAAAAATGTTTGCTTAACAGTTTCATTTCTGAAAATTTATGTCATATGGTATGGTCGTAAATCGTTCCCTGCTTTATCAATTTTTTAAATAGAAAATATTTCGATGTTGTACAAAGTTCACGTAAGAAGATATCATTTTAGGAACATTTTGATAAGAAAAACATTAGTATACATCATAGGTCGCCAAGAAGACCCTGCCTATCAACAGACGACCTTCTATCGTATATCACCCATATTTGGAGTAACGCAATCAAGAAACATGGAGAGTCAAGAGCTGTTGCATGTTGATCATGTGTGGAATGAGGGATTGCTGGGCAACATTCGATGTTATGGCTTGTGTATGGTCTTCCTGAAAAAACGTTCCCTGCAAGTCAACGTCGATGGATATCACTCGAATACTTCCACCATCAATGCTGGTGTTCCCCAGGGATTCATATTATCTCCAACCCTCTTTTCATTGTATATCAACGACTTACTGGAAAAAACCAGGAAATCAATATACTGCTTTGCTGACGACAGCACAATTGTCTCGACATTACATTTGGCTACGGGTGCACATCTTCATCGGCAGCAGGAGGTTGAATATCTTAATGAGGATCTAGAAGTAATTTCGAATTCGAATTAACTAAGAGCAATTCAATGCCTCAAAAATCCAGGCATCGATTTTTTCCAAAAAGATAAATGTTTTCGAGCCGGATATAACGGATATGATAATGTCAGGTCAGACAATTCCGCTTTCTGCTTCGATAAGTTTGTTGGGAGTTAGAATGGATACTAATATGTCTTGGCACAATCATGTCGCTGAAATCGCAGAGGCTGCTTCTCAAAAGCTTGGAACACTGTTCCGATCCAGAAAAGTGTACGCATCTCACCAGCTTTTGATGCTTTATAAAGCTCAGATCAGACCTTCTTTGGAGTATTGTTCACACGTATGGAGCTCCTCCCCCAAACATACCCTGAAACTGCTGAATTCCATCCAGAAAAAGCTATCCACCTGATTGGATACGCTAACATCACTTGCAATCTTGATAGTCTGGAACAATGAAGAAAGGTTGGAGATTTGCCTCTCTTCTTCACTTCATGGAAAGTTTTCAAGTGACTTGGCACATTTGATTCCAACAAGAGCGGTACATATCAGATATACGCGATGAACTGTGGCTGCTCATCGTTTTGAGGTTCAACTCAGTACACCTGGAATGAATTTAATCTCCAATGATTCAAATCTAATATGAATCACTACCTTCGCAGAAATGCCGCTCTAAGAGCGCCTTAAGGATTTTTCTCTAGTGCTTGTGTTTTGTCCTAGAGAAAAAACCTTATGAATATTTATAAATACATTTCTCAGAATATGGGATGTTTTAAGGGTGATTTGGTTATTAGCACCTCACATTGCGATTCTGTGATGTATACTTCATTTATATGAATGCCAACAATCTGCGGAAATCATATCTAGTGGGCGTTTCTGAGCGGGTACGTCAACCTATCCGCTGGTTTGGTTGATTATCATCTAACCACTTTCAAAATACCCTGTCATAATAGGGAGTTGTCCTATAATGCTGAAACCGATGGATAAGTCTATCGTCGTCTATTCGAATAGCCTACTAGATCACCTGATATAAAGCCCCTAGACTTTTTCAGCAAATATCAGTAATATAAAGCGTACTAATCACAACCGCAGACCATTTCAGAATTTTAGTACCTACAGAACAAGAGGTGCTTGCAGCGAAATGTCATAGTGAAAAATGAATTTGGGAATAGACTTCAATATTGCTATTATTGCCAGGAAATGAATAGTAAATATTTTGAACATTAATTGAAATGAACTGGAGTGAATTAATTGTGGAAAAGTACTCACAGGGAAAATAAGGGTAACAGTTAGTGTAGGCACATGATATAATAACAGTTTTCATATTTTATTGGTTATCTTCATAAATCAGTTGAATATTATTAAAATATCTAAGCTATCTAACAACAAATAAAATAATCCCAAAACCATACATTCCGAAATATCACAGCTAAATTACTAATCATTTACAATTTACATGTTTTAAATTATATTAAAAAATACCGTTAAAATGGTGAGTCATAAATTCTAACAAATTATTGAGTGTTTTGACTATATGAAATCCATTTTCGAATTTTCTTGAATGACAAAACGTGTCTCACTTCACTTTATTCAAAAGTTTACGAATATGACTGGTGTTTTATTCCAAAACAAAACCATTATTTCAACACCTCGACATATGTTTCGATCATGAAGTGATCATCTTCAAGAATGAGATCGAACTAGTTTTAATTAAATCAGTTTAATTTTCTTCTAGAAGAAAAACCACTTAGTGGTCGAAATACGTGTCAAGGTGTTGAACTAGCGGTTTGGTATTGAGATAAAACTCCAGTAATATTCATTATTACACCAAATGTTCCAAATCGTGCATCACAATTTGAAAAGTTTAGAATTAAATGGATACTATTGCATTCATGAGGGTGATTTCTTTTCCATAACATTGTTAAATATTCATTTAAATGCGATCAAAATCTTGTCCTTCTTTATTATACATCTTAACATTTCCAAATGGACGTGACTTGAAAGAATTCATCCTTGAAAACTTTTCGGGGAATTTTCATTATTCTCTCATTCTAGGTTATGATCGCAGCCCCATACCATTTATCATAATATTTGCTAAAGCGTTTCTTCTTTTTCTCCAAGCTCCCATTCCTTGAGCATGATATTGCAATTGTTTATACCATATTTTGGTCTGGTCCTCATCTTCTGCCTGAAAAATAACGTTTTTTATGAGAAATCAACAGTTTATCAAATTTTCTACTTATATGGAAAGTTATTTAGATGTTTTCATAGACAATGTACTATTTATCATTTGAGCCAGTAATTGTTAGCGATTGGTATTATATAAAATCGTGAAATAAAGATAGGGAATTCTCAGAATGGCAGTAAAATCGATCAATATCTAATGCTAGTGTACAATTTCACAAATGTGATTTGAAATTATAATAAAAATTTCTATAACTGTTCATAATATTTTCTCCTCGAGCATCTATAAATATCATAGAATGGTTGTAGGCTAGTGAATCAAACAAAAGTCATTTCAGACAATACTCATTATTCAACCTATTTATTCGGGCACATAAATACTTTAGTCTGTATGTATGTATGTATGTCGTCTCTCTATGAGAGACGACATACATACAGAGCAGTTTCTATACATAGTTTCCCAGAAGCCGCATTGCCCCATATTTCAAAAACAAATACTGATATTGTCAAGCTAAACATTATTCTAGTTCCCCAAAATAGAAAACTCTCATTATCAAATTCACGGTTTCCGAGATAGCAACAATACAGCTAAAAAGAACGGCCTGCAGGTCGTGATTCGAAAGGATTTTTTTGTAACACAACGGCCAAAAAATAGCTGTAAAATTATAAAGTGAAAAAATCTTCAATTATCAAAGTTATCAATACACTGCTTTTGGCACCCAGTATGGGAGATACATATTTTGCAGAATTTGTTCTCCATCGAAAGTGCCCCCAAAAATAAATCAATTTCTTTAGGGACTTCGGAAGAATCGGCAATTTTTTTCACGACACGATGGTGACATAAGAAAATGAATTAGAACGTGACAAAATTTTGCAATTAGTCTTGAACGTGCCTTAACGCATGATATTGAGTTCGAAAATTCAAAAATCTATCCAAATCTGAATGTGTTGAACTTTTGCAACAAAGGAGGATGCGGAGTCTGTTGCCAGAAAGTTAAACCGATTCCTTGAGAATTTTAGGCATGACAAAGTATTTGAGTGAATTTTTGTCAAGAGATACTGCTCAGTCAAGAGAGTTAACAAGATCAGACATCTCTTGAGACTGGCAAGACGTTCATCAACAATCACTGTCTCAGGTAAAATAAATTCCCATATCGACACCTATACTGAAGTTTTCGATACTCAGCAGTCGATAGAGATCGAGACAGATGTATCGAAAATTGTTCCAAGCGTTTGTTCACTTCAGGATGACTATACAGTCGTTTTTGCATCCAGAAGTCTCAATCCCGCCGAACATAATCTCGCGCAGTTTGGGAAAGAAATGCTGGCCACAGTATTCACGATCCAAAAATTTCATTATTTCACTGATCACATACCTTGGTGGAAAATGATGAAAAGACTGGGCTACTATTTCTTTCCGATTACAATAACTGCGATTGAGATGGCTCTATTACGACTTAGAAGTTCAGTATAAGCCGGAAGAAACCTTTATATTGTGACGCCAGAAGATGCTATTGTATAGCGAAACACGTGTCGCAATTTTGTGAACTTTCGAGTGGTAATCTCACATTAGAATGTGTTTTTTGAATACGGAACTTTCAGAAGTTGTCCCCACTTCATATCTGTAACTGACTCGTCTCAATGTGTGCAAATAAACCGGAAACATAAGGTATGATGTTAGTTGTCAGATACGTATGTTGTTGTATTAGTGATGATTGTTTTGAATGTGGGTTGAAACTAACGAATTTTTTCGACGAATTAGTTGAAGATTTGATATCAGTGTCAGACTGGTCATATAACTGGAGTTGCATTCGCTATTCTGGTTTGTAGCCTTGATAGAAAGTAGACCCTCGTCCCTATCTATCCCCGAGGACAACTTCATCTCGGGCTTGTGGAGAGTCACCTGCCACCCTTATCATTTCGAACCAGTATGAAGAGCAACTTTCAAAAGTACCAATATAATGAGATCTCTCCTACCGCTAACAAAATCCGAAAATACTGTTGAACAAATGAAAATGGTTTTATTTATAGTATATCTTGTTTGTTTGAAGGTGGTTGACAATGTTTCAAGGTGCAATTCATTCATTCGGACTTTCATTGTCAAATATGCTATTAATTGATTTGAAACCCTTGAGAGAATCTATAAAAAATCAAATAGATTTGCTGAAAAATAACAATTATAGTAAGCAAGAAAACTGAAACTACAATGAAATAAATTACAAGCAACAATAAAAAATAAAAAAATTCAACTATTAACACGAGATGAAAATTAAAAATAAAAAGATTTCAAGACAAGTTACTTCACGACGTTTCGATTGTTAGTATTCGCAATCGTCTTCAGGTGATAACTGGACTTATTCCTCCGAAATCTGACTATTTATAGGTCATTCGAGTGCTTCCACTTATCCCTTCTTCCCTCTCATCGCTTTCTCGGTTTTAGCGGGAGCTGATCGTTTGGCGGGAGTTGGACGTATTTCGCTTGATTATAGGTTTCCATATGTTACGTATCTCTAGGCTAGCTTGTCTAAATGCGTTGTTGGACATCAGATATTTGGCTTCTGTGAATTTTCTCCTAAGCCAGTATTCCTCCTTGTGGATGATTTCAGCTTGAGACCACTTGTTGTTATGTTGATGAATCCAAACATGATCTGCTATTTCTGATTTGCTGGTTTCTCCTCGCTGTGTGTGTTTCTTGTACTCGGCAATGCGAACTTTCAATGGCCTCTTAGAGTTACTGATATATGATTTTCCGCAATCCGTAAAGATACTTTGAGTGTAAGAAAAGTAATCATACTACAAATGAATGTTTTTCAAATAACTCCGAATATTTTCCAAATTATCCTGATCGATATCCGACAATAGAAACCGAGGCAAATATGAATCAAATTATGTGATGAAATCGACCGATACCATAACGTATTTAAGGAACACTACACGGTTTTACCAAAACGCAACACATGTTCCGTTATACACTAGCTTCTTCAGGTGTATCTATACTAACCGACTGAATCAATTATCATCATCAGAAGATAACTTAAGTTTGGGGAACTTTTGGCTAAAGGAGTAAAGCAATGTTGTTCAACTTGAGTTGAAATTGATTGCTACTAGTGGAAGTAGAAAACCAAAATTACTTTTTCCCAATAACTGAAACTGTTATCTGGGATATATTACCAGAATACCAGAGAGCTAGTTCCAGATCAATACGCATTGCAATTGAAAATACATGTCCTTTTGTCTTTAGAGGTTATTCGAACCTCTCTCTGTTTAAATCTGTTTAAAATCTGTATGTATGTAAATATAATACATGATTTTTTGAAGTTCAGTTTGAGATTTGTGTTTTACGAGTAAGTAAAGTAATCAGATTCATACTTCTTTACAATTCTGGAGAAAAACGATTTTTTCCTTGCCGTCATGAGCCGGTAACCCCCCAGGTGTATTGAAAATGTTGTTAATTCAGCTACAGTTGTTAAGTTGTTATCCTTAGTCACTTCAGTAATTTTATTCGAGTATTTTGCCAGATTCGTGCCATCTGTTATCAACCATATAATTTACTTAATATTAGCCTAAGAATCAGCGACATTAGTTATTCGACTTCTCCATGAGTAAAACAACATTTTCTGCTTTTTACTAATTTATTGCACACTTATTGATGAATTTGGGTGTGATATAGATTGTGGGGATTCATAAACTTACCTTGAAAATGAAGGTATCTTTTCCTAGTAGTTCCTGAACCTCAAAGTAACTCTGCCAAGCAGGATCTGCAGCTATCACACAACGATCTAAGTACAATGGATCTCTCAACAAAGAGTATCGCCCATTTTTATCACGTACTAACAAAAGGGCAGCTTCTCTGACCCCTTGTTTGGCAAACACAAGAGTACCGTCTTCGGTTCTTTCATTTGTTTTATTTGAGGTCGGCTGAAAAAAAAATATAATATTACATGCAACAAATATTATTAGTTCCAGGTGCCTGACTGTTTTACTTTAGCTTTCTGCGCGGCATAGCCGGGTTAGTTGTTGTTTTTCCGTCGGGTATCTGCCACACGTTCCTACAAAGCCGTAGATTCATATGAGAGGCAAGGGGTAAGATGTTTTTCACCTGAGTTTCTGGTTATGGAAGAGTACACGCATTTTATCGATATGGAATTTAAAATAACGGTCCATCTCAAAAGTGGACGATTTGGGGATTACGGAGAAGACGAAGAAGGCGCTGTACCAACTAGATCTTGAGACCCGAAAAATTATTCATCTTGATACGAATTTTCATCTTAACTTCTCCGTTTCACATTTCCCAACAACAGGCAGAGTAGGCCTTGAACTTTTGAGTTTGGAGTGGCTACATAACAGTATACTTTTGGAACGAATTTCTGGACGCTAGGGTCATTATGGTTCTCATGC
The DNA here is from genome assembly GCA_015342105.1 of Leptinotarsa texana. Taxonomy (NCBI): domain Eukaryota; kingdom Metazoa; phylum Arthropoda; class Insecta; order Coleoptera; family Chrysomelidae; genus Leptinotarsa; species Leptinotarsa texana. Next base: position 13,275 of record WOGN01000212.1, on the reverse strand, counting down.
TGGTTACACGAGTATATTAGTGTATATAATCCGACACTCATAATGAATTCATCTTTCCCAATTCAACGTTGATATGAAGTTCCTGAAAGAAGTTGTGTATCCCAGAAACCAATAATGAAACTTCCGACATGATAGCCGGATTGATTAGTTCCTATAAATGGATGTATGTCTCCTGATTTGAAACTAATACAAAATTCATGGTAAATTCGAAATGTTACTCAGAAAATTCACCAAAACAAAAAATACCGTCAAGGGCGGATGCCTAAATTGCTTCCATTCGCATTTCTAAACGCGTTTCTAAACTAGCTTTTTCGATGTTATCATCAAATTAGCGAAACTCTTGGCAATATCGAGAAAAGTTTCAATTTGAGATATTATATGAACATTACAGATCAGTATCTAGAATCCAGTACCCTGTATTATATTCCGAAAATCCAGGGATATTCGCTATGTCAAAATGTAAACAATATATATCCGGATGCAAAAAAAGCTTGAGTCGAAAGTCCTGTATATATAAGAACCATCAACATGAACATTGTCATTACAACAATTATTATTTAATCAATAACAACAGTTGTATGTATGACATACAAAGATGGAATGACAATTCTGTCTTGGAACTTGTTTTTTGAGAATATAGACAATTTGCTTTGTAGTGAAAGTTGCAGTGGAAGATATCGATGCTTGGCTTTGCAACTGTCCATTTTTGAGAGTCTCGAGGATATTCGTGAAATGAGTTTTCTGTCGTTTCTCTCCGTAAGTGTAGATTCCATCGTCTCCATTCACTCAGGTTTGTCAAGCAATACAGCGCTATTTCGGCCAGCCGAAATAGCGCTGTCTGGTGATAGATCGAAAATGCTTTGTTTTATGGGCTCTAGTTTGAACAAGTTGCATTGTCACGAAAGTTGCACTGGAATATACAAGACAAATCTCGTTTGACAATTGATTTCAAAGCTTGAATCTACAACAGATCGCCGCTATTCAATCAGGTTTGTCTTTTACGGACAATTGTGTCCAGCAACTCACCGATGAGAAGATCCCAGACTTCATGTTAACATTGCTGCCTTTCTTGGAAACGAATAAGCTGGTTAATTTGCTTCAAAATTTATTTTGAAAATGAACAATTAGATGCTTCAAAAGACAAGGTGCCGATGTTTCATTAATTTTTCTGATAATTTTTTAGCTGCTGAGTAACGTATCATTGTCTACATTTCGTTAAAAAAGTCTAATAGTCTAATATATTAAATACATCTTTTTACAAACTTAAAATACTAAGTATATACTTCAAATTGATGTAGAGTGATGATTAGTGAAGTATTCAGAAAAATTTTTAGTTAATTACAGAATTGTAATAAATACCTTCGTTACATATATGAAGTTGGCTTTAATTTGAGAAAATAAAAATTCAAATGAATTTCTCCATTCTTTTCAATTTTCGAATTGTTATGACTCTAGTTAATTCAAATGAAAGTGAATCAGAATACTTAACAAATCTATAAGACTCTTGGCGTTACACATAATGTGGAACCATGCAAAGAAAATCAACTAACCTTTCCATTTATCACTAACAAAGCATTGACGGGCATTAGCTTGATAGTTCTTCCCTTTCTCCAATTATTATCAGTTGGCTGCGTAAATAACAACTTCCCTTCCAAAGCAAATTTAGCTTCCTCGTGGTTCCACTCCAAAACATCAACAGCAATTTTTCTCAACTTGATGTTCACAAGATCCATCTCAGCACTTGATCTCCTTCCTGAACTACTGCCAATACGACGCCAAAGCTTGCTAGGTACGTCCTTGGTCTCTGAGTTCATGTGGTTCAGGTGCAGTTCTATTTTGTGCTGAAAACAATTCGTAAAAAAAACTCATTATTAGGTCTATTGAAAACACTTTCCCAACGCGCGTCGAGAGACCGTAATTTTTGTTCTGGTGTTGGGAAAGTGTTTACAATAGATGATAAAAGGACGTTCTCAATATGTTCTGTTAACCCATTGGTTGGCAAGGTTTCTTTTGAGGTACTATGTATCAAGCATTCATATATTAATTTTCCCACTGATGTGCCCTATACCTATGGAAAGATACATTAGGTAGTAGGAGGTCACCATATTGTTTTCGTGTCTTGGCAAGTTTGTTCAGTGGTGAGTGGAATACGGCTACCAACGATAGATTTCCTGCATGTGAATCGATAAGTTTACTGCTTCACCATGTACTTTCATTATATTTCACAATAATTATATGTAATTCGGAACGGAAATTTATGGTGTGTTCTTTTATATTGTGATTGCGAAGAAACATCAATAGAACATTATTATGTTTATCTGTGATAAAGTCGTTATCACCTAAAGACGATTGTGAATATTAACAATCGAAACGTCGTGACGTAACTTGGATTGAAATTTTTTATTTTTCATTTTTTGTTGATATTTTAATTTTTTTTCAATTTTCATCTTTTATAATTATTTCTATTTTTTATTTTTTTGGTTGTTGCTTGCATGTTATTTCTTTGTAATTTCATTTTTTTTTTAATGAAATTGTTAGTTTCGGTTAATTTTTTTAATTTTTTATTTTTTTTTTTTTTTTTTCAAGGTTTTCAAATCTATTTATATTATATTAGACAATGGAAGTCCGAAATGGTGATACAAGATCATTTGTTGTTGTATAATTTTTATTATTCCTGTTTCTGTACTGTTTGATAAAGAGAATGGATGGTTCTGAATTACTTCATTGATCTTGTATGGCCCTGAAGAAGAATTGCTCGAAAACCTAGTTTCAAAAATACATATTTTAGATAACCTTTAAAATCATTGGAGTCTGTCACTGACCCTGAGAAGTCTGATGACAATTATGTTTTAGCATCGTTGTTACTTCTGCCCAGTGCCAAAGTTATTGAAATACCAAATAATAGAAGAAAACGTGAGATCGCTTCTACTACTCCTGTCATTGGTCCTGTTCCCAAATTAGAAAACGAATGAATTGAAACTTTTAAAAGATTATCAGTGAACAGGCGAAGACTTCAGTTATGAAGTCCGGCTAGATACAAATGATTTAAAGGAAGAAAGATTTTTTAAATCACCATCGCAATATTTTATTATATTTTTGGTGATGACACATCATATATATGATAGTTAATATTACCGGAGTAATATCTCAACACCAAACCGTTATTTTCAACACTTCGATACGCATTCCAATCAGCAAGTGATCATTTTCAAAAGGAAGATCAAACTAGTTTCATTTTTCTCTTGGTAACTGAAACACGTGTCCAAGTGTTGAAAATATGACGGTTGTGAAATAAGGTTGAATTGATTTTTATTATTTTTGAATTATTGAAATAATTTAAAAAAATCAAAATATATAAAATAATAAGTAAGTCGAAAAATAGATTCATATTAGACAACATAAGTCCGAACTGATATATTTCACCATGAAACATTGTCAACCACTTTCAAACATATAAATACTCTATCAGTTGTATTTCATCAGTTCGGACTTCCATTGTCTAATATAATATAAATTTATTTGAAAACCCTGAAAAAACAATTACAAAATTAACAACGTTAACCGAAAATAACAATTTTATTAAACAAAAAAAAATTAACATACAAGCTATAATCAAACAATTAAAATTAAAATAATAATGAAAGCTGAAAAAAATGAAGATTAAATATCATTATTAGCAAAAATGAAAAAACAAATTGAAAAAAAATTTAAAGGGGTTTCAAACCAAGTTATGTCACGACGTTTCAATTGTTAATATCAACAATTGTCTTCGGGTGATAACTGTTATCACCCGAACTGATGAAATACACCACAAATACACTCTATCAGTTACTATGAGTTCCGAAAAAAATCATATAACCAGTGGAAATAGTAAGTCCAGTAACACTCGAAGTAATTCAGATCATATGAAGAATAACCAGTAGTCCAAAAACCAGATGAATTCAGAATTGTAACCTTCATATTTCGATTGAAAAGTAAATAATTTTGAATTGGCACAAATTAAAAACTAGTCACAGAAAATCCTTCAGTCAACGTATTTTCTTCATTATCATAATTATTTCACTGAAACACTTCTATTTCTAGAAATATTTGAAAAAAATGGGCGTTTCTACAAAAAACAGTGATATGAATTGGAAAGCGTTTCGAGTAAATTCAACATACTAAGATTAATTCTTTCAACATCATTTATATTTTCTGAGGAAGAGCTATTTCAAGAAGCCTATGATTTAAATGAAATACTCATAAGGTGTGATTGAACTAACTTCAATGAAAAATGATAATTTTCATAAATCAACTTCAACAATGATTTTGTGTAAGAGAATCTCAAAAATATACCGAAAAAGCATGATGAAACGTGTGTAACATTCTTGATTTGTTCTAAAATTTGCAATACGTATTTGAAGTCAGTCATTGTTTATGCACTCGGTGATTTTTGAAATATCTTTTTTTTTAGCACACAAGTTTTATTCAAACTATCATTACTATTAGTACAAAAGATACTGATCTATTGTTAGATTATTTGGGTAGCTATTTTATTCAGTCGATTTCTATTGAACATTGAAAACTGATTTAGCTACATCTAGGGTCGTGAGTCAATTTCTCAGAATCAAAAAATCATTAGTAAAGTAAGTGCATTCTGCAGTAAGTGCATAATTAGCAGTACATGTATCTACATGTCGTATGCAAAGTTATAAAATCATAAAACTGGTTATGATATAATTTTTCAGTTGGAGAAAATATAATCCGGACTGGTAGACTGTGGTCAAATATTACTTGTAGTGCCAAATGTTTCTTCTGCAACTGCGGCAGATATCATCAGTGGAATGTGAGGTAACTGTGGAGATGGAGTTATAAATCGAAGTTTCAGTCATTACTGAGTCAGTCAGTCGAAACGAATACCACTGATGATATCTATCGAGGTAGAAAAGGAAAGGTTTCCATAACCACGATCTACCAGCCTGGATTTTCTGATCTTCAATCATGACTCCAGTTGTGAAAGCCTATGTTCTAATAATGTTTCAGTATTTTCAATTATGACAATATTGATACTCACCTGAGCCTCTTTCAACTCCTCCTTATTATCCAAATGCGAAGGAGTCACCTTATATAGCCGAGCGAGCAACAGAGGGTATTTGGTAACCCGCTGAACAGGAACCATAAGAAACGAATTGAGATTCATCCTTCTCAGCATGGCATTTTCCATTTGGGAGACCCTCAGAAATATTCTCAGAAGTTCTTTCTCTTTCTCCAAACTGGCCAGAAGAAGACTTGCCGCCCCCTGACGTATACAATACGTTTCGAAAGCATGAAGCATTGGCATACTTTCTAGGAACAATTTGCCCATATTTACAGTCAAGAGATCTTCGTCGCCTTGCTCCGTAGCAATCTCAACGGCATCTCTAAGTTTTTCAGCCAGTGCCTGGCTATTTTCTAACAACTCTTCCGCATTCAGAAATATCGTAGAGAGTTGATCAGGAGTAAGTAGACCAGCCACAAGCATAGGCTGGTAAAACTCCTCTAGGATGATTTGCAAGTCTCTGCTATACTTTTCTTCAGTCTCCACTATTTCCGTGATGATTTCTTTACGCTCAGACCGTTTTTTCAAGCATTTTCTACAGAGTAAGGGCTCGTTTTCAATCTTTAACTCCAACGGTAACTCACAATCCTCGCATATTAGTAACAGTTCTTGTTTACTCCTGTATTTACTTAAGGAACTTTTACTTGTTTCCGAACCAACTCCAGAGTCGTTTCTCTCAATTTCAGCAGCTTTTTGGAATGCGGCCTTCTCATCTATAATAGCGCCAGTTATTATCAAAGAGTTGTCTTCGCTCGAATCACTGACAGTGCTCATCTGAGATACTCTATTGTCTTCATAAGGTGTTGTACTAATTCCAAAGTTATAACTAAAGTTTTCCTCTTGAACTATGCCCCTTTCCTTTGCATCGACAAGATAACTAAGAATGTCATATTTTGATGCTCCCTCGAATATAGACCTGGAAAATATTCGTGTTGTATATACATGCACCTCACTTGTGAATAGTTTTAATTTTGAAGGGTTTTATTTTCAGTAGTGACTAATTTTTTGGGAAAGAAAGTTTATGGCTTTCTACTACTCCATCTTGATACAGAAAAATGTAGTAGAAAACCAAAAACTTTCTTTTACCAAAAATTAGTCACTTCTAAAAATTTAACCCTGTCAAATTAAAAAAGATATCTTTTGGTTGGGATGTAATCAAATAGATGAAAGAATGGCATTACGATATCATCGATGACATGAGTTCGTCAAACTTATTCCGTGACATAAAAAAATCGTAATTTTTAAATGAATTGTGTGTGTTTTCCTATCATATTATCCAGATTGGTAGTGTAGAGCCCTAAGGCTCTCATTCCATAACGAATATTTGGAATGCAAACTGTGTAGAGAAAACTGTTTTCTCTACAATTCATTGGTCATATAAAAGTATTTGTTCCGAAAGAATTTTTCTTTCGTGTAATTCAATGTTTATATGGAAGTAGCTGTTTCAGGAAGGCTTTTTCTTCCAATTTATATCTGAAATTTACTTCTTTGCATGATCTACACACCTATGTATAAATTTACTTCTTTCAAAATTGATAACTTCCATCCTTCCTTTCTTTGGAAGATTTCCACATTTCTCTGTAATAAGATGGAGTAGTAGAAAACCAAAAACTTTTTTCCCGGAATAGTTTAACAGTAAAAAATTCCTAATTGACAATGAGATCGATGAAAAATACATTTGAGATATACATATACAGATATACATAAACAATTGAACACTCTGCTAGTAATTTAATTTTACATAAGAATCTTGTGGTGGACAGAAATCATGTGACACCATTTCATTATTTGTGGGAAACAATTATTCTTCAAAAAGCATTGAATATACAAGGTGTCAATATAAAAACTTCCCACCTTGCCACCATTAAAATCTTCCTTCCAGTAAATAATATGAGGAATCGAAAAAGCAGGTCAATTTTTTTGTCGAGGGGGACACATCCAAGGACTATTTGTAGCCCACGTGTTTCAACCTCCTAGGAGTGGTAGATCCCTCAGAATTTTAAAAGGAAATAGGGATCAAGTGGCACATCATTTTGATTGATGTTCAGTTCTGCTTTCAATGGTATCCTGACTCATTATTCTTTAATGAGCATTTTCTGATGAATAGCGTTTTGAACTAAGTAGAAGTGAAGAATATTACTGGAGTTTTTTCCCAACACCAAATCGTTATTTCAACACCTCGACACGTGTTTCGATCACCAAGTGATCATTTCCAAGAGAAAGATACTAGAAACTTCTCAAAACTAAAGCTATTTGTGCTATACCATCCTAAATTAATTTCACAATTAGCCTTTCTATTATTTTACAATATGTCCTTATGTATAAAGTAAACATAATAATATTATGAATAGCGATAACGGAGCAATACCAAATAGCATACTATATAGCTTGTTGAAATAATATTGTTGGGTTTACTGATTACTACAAAAGACACATTGTAAATATATTTAGATAGGCAATATTGTGAAACTGATTTTATGTAGCGAAAAATTGTTCTATATATAGCTGTAATATTTAAACATACATAAGGACATATTGTAAAATAATAGAAAGACTAATAGTAAAATTAATTCAGGATGGTACACTTGTATGGGTGGTATTACTGATTACCTACCTGTATGATGTACCTGAATAGCATAAATAGCTTTCGTTGTCACTGACACTTTAGTTGTCAGTGAAACCTAAAAAAATTAATAACCCCAGAGTTTTAACTGAAGCAGCTCAAATTGAAGTTTTGGGGAAATTTGATGCAGAGCCCACAAGCTACTTAGTTCAGTATCAGAACAGACGGAAATATCACTCGTGACTGTTAAGGAAAGCATTGAAGATTCATTAATTCAATCCTTATGGAAAACAGATTGTTGAAAAGCTCCACGAGGATGATTATGATAGAACAATAGAGTCCCTATGGATACAATTTTGGAAAAGACACAATTGCAATACGAATACAGAACGAATTCATTAAACGTGTGAAAGATCTGAAAAATTATGAAATCTCGCAAATCATCTATCAAGACTTGAAACTATGTTCTATGCTAATCGACCGCTAACGGAATTCGGAACGCACCTTATTATAAAAACGTCAAATATTCATTGTCACACAAAATTGCATTTTCCAATCTCCTGAGTTTTGAGAATATTTTTTAAATATCATTCAAATTTATAGTCTTTTTAATCTTTTCTCACAGATTTTATTTAATATAATTTATTTTGTAAAACTTTTCTAGTAGTTAAATAGTTTAATAGTTCAATAGTTACCAGGTATGAATACCTGGTAACTATCATTTGTTTAAGTGCAGTGATTGTTATCATTGAAATTGTTTGGTGGAAATATTGAAAACTGAAACTGGTAAAACAAAAAATTGCTACAGACAATTTCCTTGTTCTCCTTACTTTCTGGGTGGACTTTTTAAAGTATATTGTTTTGATTTAAGTTCAATTATAATTCATAACTTGTATAAAACCGTATGTGATACTTTAGTTATTACTTTTTGTCAACGCTTCTGGATCTTCCATACACGCCCTCGTTAAACACTTCGCAAATAACTTTCAACCACTCACCGAACAATCCGAAACTCCTTTGATTTTATTGAAACTATTCATTATTCAACACATTGACATTTTTGTGAGCTTTGAATTAATATTTTATCTTATGAATATTCCATCCGTCCGTCCTCAGAACGAAACAATGCATTTTCCTAGACACTCTCAAGCTCATGAGCAACTGCCTTTCTGGGTTGCACTTGAATCTTTGCACTTCTGGCTGAAGCTCACAATCGAAATAAAAAATCACAACTCTCTTCCATACACGTACGTTCTAATCACAAAATCCAACAGTTTCTCTCTTCACGTCTACTCTTCACGAAAAACAGACCCAAACCAATCGTTACTTCAATGGTGAGCCCCATCATAATCATTCTCAACTGAATTTCGTTTTGAATTCTCTCAGACACAGTGTTCAGCCTCACCTAAACCAAGGAACTATACTATACCAACAGTCAAATCCAAAACCAGGTTTTCTATACCAGTCAACGATTACAGTATATATGGAAGTAAATATGAGTTTGGTGTAGAGAAAAAAAGCATGCTTGTCTTCATTTTAGATAGTAAATTATATGTGAGGGTTTTCCACAATTGCTGATTCCAGGAACTGGGAGAGAGAATTATAGCATCTAAATTCAACATATTTATGAATTAAATCGAAGGACACTTGAGAAAGATTCTGACACGGGGTCTATTATATAACCAACAAAAATGGGAATTATTTTTGCATCCATGGGTATACCAAAATCTACATGAAATTATCTTCATGATATCAATGATACGGTATCAATTGTTATGAATGACTCAAAGGCAAATATTGAGATGAATATTATTAAAAATGGAGACCACATCCAGGCTAGCTTAGATATAATTGGTTTGCAGGTTTATATCTGGTATAAAATCCGGAAGTCAACACATCGTATGACGTAATTTTCAGGGAGTTGGATTTAGTTGAATCGAAAGAATATCTCATTTGAAATGAATTTTCAAAGTCATGTGCTTTTCTATATTCCAATTCAAAATGCAATCAATGATATTACTAATTATTCACAGAAATTATCCATTAATTATTTATTACTCTCGAAAAACAATAGATGATCAAAGATTAAAATAACTAACTGTACTGAAAATTTTTCTTTGTTGGGTGCTTGTGATTGAAACTACAGGTGAAATGTTTGTTCATCAAATACTTACCTAGTGGTGAATTCTTTGTCTAAATTCAAATCATCTAGTAGATTCGACGGAGGCGGATTACTTGGCAAGGGTGGTGGAATCTCGATTTCTTCATAGATTGGATCATTATTGATTTTTATGCTTTCATAAAGATGGTCCTCATTCTCCGAAACCTCTACCATTCCTGAATCAGCCAGTAGTTCATAAAATTTTGTCCGATTAGCTAACTCTTCCTCAGTAATTGAGCTACGATTACTATGATCAGTATAGCAATCGGAGCCTGGATCCATCAACTCATATTGAGTGGAGGAACTGTGCTCAGAAGAAACGTCATCACAGATCGATTCATAGGCACGCATCCTCAAAAAGAAGTCTTCTGAGGATTTTGTTGTCGTACTTTTATTTTCGGCAGAAGATGGCACAAATACTTCTGATGTTTTTTTTCCGCGTGGTCGCCTATACACATCTGACTTTCCACAGACGTGAGGGACTAAATTGCGTCGAACTGCCTCGACAGGGTCTCTGAGTAGTTCTCGTAGCATTTCGGAAGATGGTATGTGTTCTTCAGTGAAACTCTCTACAATAGCAACATTTTCTTCTTCAGGGTTCTCTATCACTGGGTTTTCTTTGGTAACAACAAAGCATTGCGTACTGATTCTTTCTGAATCTTCATTAATATCGGACTCTTCAGATGGAATCTTCTGGTTCAACACGAATGTGGAATTCTCCTGGTTTGATATGAATGCAGAATTATCCTGATTTGATATCAATGTACCTGATATATACACCGTGCTACTTGCTTTTATTTTTGGGAGAGAAACGTCCATGACATTGTCATTTACAACAACTGACGATTGGTACATAGGAATATTGTCGTTGACATTGACGGTAGAGTAACAGTCATCTCCATTTATCAAGATGGATGTCTTTTTCTGAGGATTATCAAGAATAGAGAGATTATGCATGTTAGTATCAGTAAATTCATTTTTTATTTGTAGTTTGTGAACAGTCGGAGGGCTGTTGATTGTGACAATCGTTTTATTCATATTTTCTTTAGTGGATGGTTCGATCCTTACCGTATGAATAGTTGTATGAGAGAAATTATTAATGGACGGTATTTTGTTGTTACTACGTTTCCTAGGCGGAGCGAAAGGTGGGGAGATATTAGAAAGTACTTCGGTGGAATCATTTGTATATTGTTCTGATTTTTCCAGCGGTATTTGCTCTGTAGACTTTTTGGGACATTCACTTTCTAGATGATTCAGCTCCGAAGGACTTATTTCATCAGAAATGGGTGGTTCAGTATCAGTTTGTGAAAAATTTGATACTTTTTCTGTATGATCAACATCAGTAACTTCGTTGATTGAATTCGACTCATTTTTCATTGAATTAGTTTTCGGTGTTGTAGAAGGTGAATTAGGTGGTGTCGGACTAACATTTTTGGATTTTTTTTTCAATCCATCAAGACGCTCCAAATCAGAAAAGTCAACAGCAAACGTTTTCCTATGTCTCAGTTTACGCAGAGCCATTGTGTCATTGAAGGTGATTTTCATCTCTTCTTTTTTTATCCTATCACTATGACTGCGATGTAACGAAGGTATTTTCTTGACTTGTCTTAGTGCTGAAAAAATTCATATTTAAAATATTTTCATAATATTCAAAGAAAAAACAAGAGAATGCCATAGGATCCATTCAAAAATAATATAATATAAATTAAATGCGATTGTAAAAAACTTGTAAGAAACAATTAAAATTTCTGCTACTGTCAATTTCAAATTTTCGAAAAAGGCATTGTTAGTGAAGTTACACTTTTAGTTTATAAGCGATAATTGTAATAATATTGTATTATGAGAATTCAAAATCATGGTGAGAAAAACTACTGTACTTGTTTCATTATAGAACAGTATTTCCAAAGTAAAACTGAACCTAATTCTCATCAATTGGAACAAAATCCAATTTTCAGTTATAAACTTACGTTTGAGATCAATTTTCGATTCTACTATCGGTTTTTCATCCAGAGCATCCTCGAAAACATCATCATCACCACTAACGTCATCCAGAGATAGCTCACATAGCTCACTCATTGCTTTACCATCGAGTGCTATTTTCAATTCTTTCTCAACCAGAAATTGTACCTTCTTCTTGACATTACCGTACTGATTACTTGGCATTGGAATGTAGAACTGAGATCCTCTTCTTCTGATTGGTGACGGACTGCGCTCTGATTGGCCATTTGATTCGACATCACTATAGGTTGTTGACTTCTTAAGGATGGATTTGAACCGACGATTTAGATGACAATCATTCTCAATAATTGATGGTGATGATGACTCGCTCTTTGAACTGGATGTTTTGCTCTGATCGACCTGAAAAGTTTTGTGTTTTTTATTGGGTCCTGGTGGTGTAAAGTGAGTAAATTTGGTCATTTAGGCAAGTAATCCATATCATATATGGCATCAATCCTTTGTCATTTGATACAACGCGTCATTACAAGAACTATATTTTCATGTTCAACACTTCCATGGTTCTAATGAGAAACAACTATTATTTAGGCTCTGTGATATATGTAATCAGTTATGTAGATTGTGAGGTGTCGAAATGATTGTAACTACTCATTTCTCATTCTCAGTTCATATAAGATCTGATAAACCTGAGTTAAGGGGATCAATGGACTCAAAAATAGCTTAATGTTTCTATGAGGGTAGTGACCTTGTGTGGGAAGGTTGACGTGGAACACATAGAAGATATGGTTATCTAACATATTAATATAGAAGGTGATAACTCAGATCAATTCGGCAATACATTACGCAGACATTTTATGAACGAGCAATACTGCTTTGATAGGATATCAGGGATAGTTTTTTACTGAAAAGTAACTACTAAAGCGAACGATAGGATCTCAATATCCAGTGTGAACAGTTGGAATCAGCAGAATTGAATGAAATAGGGAAACGGTAAGTGTGTACTTCAAACTACAGAATTCTAGTAGAACAACTAATGGGGCTTATACACATCATCAGCTTGAAATTATCATAATTCAATACTTCAAATGTCTATGAGAGAAACGGTCTTTATGAGTTACTCGCTATGCCATGCTATGAACGCTTGGAAAAAAAATTGGATTTTAGTAACTCCCATTCACTTATTAGAAATATCACTGTGAACATGAGTATGAACAATAATTGGACACCCAACGTGTATACCTGAATATCTGAAATGTACTACTATTTCAACCTTTTATTTCCATTAAAACTTTTCCACGTCTTACAACCTCTAATCGTATTTTTATTACTGATTGATTTTCCCTCAAATATAAAATTAATGATAAACACTGAAACTCCACTGAAAATATTGGAGGGTTATGATATCGTCACATTCTGGGTACCTGTTGGTGTATTTCATCAGTTCGGACTTCCATTGTCTAATCTAATATAAAATGATTTGAAACCCTGAAAAAACAATTACAAAATTAATGAGGTTAA
>WOGN01000211.1:372-29041 GCA_015342105.1 Leptinotarsa texana | reverse complement strand
AACGTCTAAGAATGGCAATTCGTTGTGGATTTCCTTCTCCATTGTGAAAGTGATGAAAAGACTCATGCTGTTGATGTGTTTCAGGAAGGCGTCTAGTTCAATATTCCCATGGTTCCATATTATGAAGGTGTCGTCAACATATCTCAACCAGACCCAAGGTTTCTTGTGGGCTTCTTCAATGGCCAGAGTTTCAAACCACTCCATATATTTGTTGGCTATGACTAGTGAGAGTGGTGATCCCATTGGCAGTCCCTCATTTTTTGTAAAGTCCTTCAGTTGGAAATAACAGTTTCGTACACAGCATCCTAGTAATTCCATAATTACATCTATAGGTAGATTCGTTCTCTCTTTCAGGTTCTTGTCTTCGGATATAAAGGCTTTCCACGTCAAAGCTAATTAGTTGATCTTCTTGTGTAACTTCAATTGACCCTAGTAGTTCGACAAAATGCCTTGAATTCTTCACAACAGACGATGTTTTTCCTTGTAATGGTTGTATTACGGGAAGTAAAAATCTAGACAAATTTTGAGTAGCCGAATCTCTGGAGCTGATGATAGGTCTTAGTGGAACGTCCTTCTTGTGGATATCAGGTAATTCATACAAGTGGGGGGGCTTACTGTGGTGCGATGGTCTTTCGTTATCCGAAAAAAAGACTTGGTGTTTTTTCAAAATCTAGTACAACTTCCTTTCAATTGATGCAGTCGTATCGTGGAATGGAAGTCCGAACTAGTAAAATTCATCATGAAACATTGTCAATCACCTTCAAACAAACTTTTTCAATTTTAAAATGGACTGCAAAGAGTTTTTAGAATTTGTCTATTCTAGACCAGATATTTTAAAATATTTTCGTTCAAATGTAAAATATAAGTTCAAAATAAAATAAAAAGTTATGATAATTAATGTTTTTTTTCTCCCGGATTTAGACAGTTAGGAGATGGTAACACTAAGCACAGTCGATTTTGAGGATCAAAAAAATGTATTATCGCTGCTCAACACGCCCCAGAGCGTGAAATTGTTGAGATCGGTTCATGACATCATATTTTTGGACAAGCATTACAGGAAAATTTTTAAGGTGCTCTCCGAGCGGTGCCTGTGCGAAAATAGCGATTCACATTGGATTTGAATTGCTGGAGATTAAATTCATTTGGAAAAACATTCTCAGGAAGTTTATTCCATATGAACGCAGTTCTCCAGATGGAAGACTTCTTAAACAATGAAGTTCTAGGTGTACTGAGTTGAAGCTCAAAACGATGAGCAGCCACAATGGAATGATGGAATCAAATGTGTCAAGTCAAGTCAAGAGAGACAAATTTCCAACCATTCTTCGATAATCCAGGCAATCAAGATTGCACGTGATGTTCTCGTCTCCAATAAGGAGAAGCGATGGATGAAATCCAACAACTTCAGGGGGCAGTGGATGCTTTAGGAAGTTTGGAAATAGCAACTTGTAGCAAGATAACTAATGAACGGTGACGAAAGTCACATTCCAAACAGCCCATTGTTCACTTTTTCATAAATAACTGTTGAAAAGTTTTGAGAACTGTCACGACAAAATTTTCCGTAAATTTCTACTCGAAATCATGCCTTTATATCGAAAAATGAAAGTGTACGCTGTTAGATATGAATAGAGACCAGTTTTAAAGCTAATAATTAGTTTTCTTCATCTCCTGAAGACGCCAACTCAGTTGGTGAAACGTGCATCCAGAAATATATTGCAGTTCTGGTGCTTTGGAAAAGTGCTTGTTTTGGAATAAGAATAATAAAATAAAATATCAATTAATTAATAAAAATATTAATTAAAAAAAAAATATTATGATCTAGCTTTCATCAGTGAGAAAACAAACTAATTGGAATATTTGAAAAAAAATAATTTTCAATTTTTAATATTTTTGATTGTTTTATATTCATGAATAATTGGAACCACCGTTTTCACACTTATTTTTACTGCTCAATTGAAACTATAAATTGTGGTAAAAGATAGAACTGGAACCTCTGGCGTAGAATAAATCCAAAACAAGCCTGTTTCCAAACACCAGAACTTAAACACATTTCTCAACACCAACCGAGATGAAGTGAACAATTTAGTCTACTTTATCTTCTGACGATGGTAACTTGTGAAGTTGATGAAACGCGTGTCGAGACGAGTGTTGCACTTTTACGAAAGCACTGAAGGGCCAAATATAAAAATTATTTGTTTTTCGGAAATTCCAACTTGAATCTCTAAATTTCGACTTCAAACTCGAAATGTCGAGATCAAAGTCGAAATTTCGATATTATTCTCGAAATTTCGACTTTAATCTCAAAATTCCAACTTTCATCTCAAAATTTCGCGTTTTAACTCGAAATGTCAACTTTAATCTCGGAATTTTCGACTAAAATCTCGAAATTTTACGTTCAAACTCGAAATGTCGACTTAAATCTCAAAATTTTCGACTTTAATCTTGATATGTTGACTTCAATTTTGACTTCAAACTTGAAATTCCGACCGCACTTTCTCGTTTAAACTCGAAATGTTCACATAAAATTTGAAATTTCGATATAAAACTTGAAATTTTGATTTAGATCTCAAAATTCCACGTTTAAACTAGAAATTTCGACTTCAATCTCGAAAATTTCGATTATAATCTCGAAACTTCACGTCCAGACTCGAAATGTCGACTTAAATCTCAAAATTTCGACTTCAGTTTCGATATTTTGTCTTCAATTTTGACTTCAAACTCGACATTCATACTACACTTTCGCGTTTAAACTCGAAATTTCGACATAAAACTTAAAATTTCGACATAAAAGATGAAGATCTCGAAACTCCACGTTTAAACTAGAAAATTTCTACTTTGATCTCGGACTTTCGACTTCAATATCGATTTTAAAATCGAAATTGTGACAGCAAATTCGAAATTTTGCGTTTAAACTCGAAATTTCGACTATAATCTCGAAATTGGGACATAAAACTTGAAATTTCAACTTTGATCTCGAAATTTTGAGTTTGAAGTTGAAATTTCAAGATTAATATCGAAATTTCTACATTCATCTCAACATTTCGACTATAATCTCGAAATTTCATTTAACCTCGAAATCTCGACTTAAATTTCGACTTCAATACCAAAATTTCGACTTCAATTTCATAATTTCGACTTTAAACTCGTAATTTCGACTGTAATTTGAAAATTTTTCTCCCATAGTCGAAATTTCGACATAAAACTTGAAATTTTGACTTTGATCTCAAAATTTCGAGTTTGAAGTCGAAATTTCACGTTGAAACTCGAAATTTTGACTTTATTCTCAAAATTTTTACTTTAATCTCGAAGTTTCGACTTTAATCGAAATCTTGAGTTTAAAGTCGAAATTTTGAGATTAATCTCGTTCAAACTTGAAATGTCGACTTTGATCCCGAAATTAAGACTTCAATCCCGAAATTTCGAGTTTAAAGTTGAGATTTTGGGAATAATGTAGAAATTTCTAAGACACAAATAATAAAAATATGTAGCATTTCTGCAATTTCATACAATTCTGATGTTATCGGTAAATTTTAGGCTTTCAAGACCTTTTTTCATTTTTTTTTTGTTTAACTGAATTATTCATAACTTTCAAAACTTGTTAGCGCAAGTAAGTTTAAATGGTGAATGACCTGTATGAAATTACGAATCGAATCAATCATAAAGTTCGATGAAAGCGACATTAAATTATGTAAAACCCCACTTGTGAATAAGCACCGTTTATCATATCCCTTTGAAATACAGTCGGCATTGTTTTCCATTGTTATCTCTTTCATCAATTTTCTCATAATTCACACCCATATCAAGTACAAATACCAGGTATCACATTCAACAAACAAAACAAACCATCGCATTTTTGTTATCAACCGTGGACATGGACAACCACCCACAAGGTAACATCAGAACAGTGTAGTCGTAAACATACCACAAACAAAACATTTGCTTCGTGTTTATTCTCGACGATGTACGTACACATCGTAACATGTCTCCAAAATAGCGTTGCCAGATGATATGAAATGTCATTAGATTCGAAGACCTTGATTATGCCTCGAAGAAATAACGGTTTTCTTTTCAAATGATGGAAAATATAAAAAAAATCAAGTCACCTATAATTAACTTCTGATAATTTATGATAGAGTATATGTTTTTAATTTTTGACTGCAGGCTTCACCTGTATGTTTTTTTAGTAACCGACTGCTTTGGAATCGATTTTGACTATTTTTAACGGACAGATTTATTTTTAACTTTATACACTTATCAAGAATCGGTAACAATACAATAATTTCATAAGTTTATATCATTATCCTGATCAGGATGGCCAGGATTGAATAATTTCCTCACAGTCTTTCTGTGAGAGCAAGTGAGGACAATCATATAGTCTAAGCATGCTTATATATTTTATATTAAAACAAATGGGCTTGAAAGAGCAAGCCAAACTAAATAGCGGAAAATAAATAATAGCTTAACAACTGGAAAAACACGCTACACTAGCAACACAAACTAAAAAAATAAAAAATCATTCGAAACTTATTTAATATTATGACAACATTGATAATGAGTCCGATGTCTTGATGTAACTAATAACTTTCAATAAGTCTGAAATCAGAATGAATCTATTTACAAAAAATTGAGTTTGTTGTTAAGAAGCGTAGGGTGCTGAATATCCATTGTTATATAATTGGTTAGGAGTTGTTTGCCAGATTGGATCCATAATAAAAATATAATTTAAGGCATCCCATATTATATTTTTCAAAAATGGAGAGCGATTCAAGTGATTTGATTTTGAATTTCCAAATACGCCACCTTAAATTGAGGAACAAGACAACTAGGCGTCATTAACCTTTCTATCAAAAAAATCTTAAAGATAGGAATGGAAAACAATATACACAATATTAGCGATGGGCTGAAGACAATAAGATGAATAATTATTCAGGGAATGTATTACTGATATATGTTTCACTCCAAGTAAAATCATTATTAACAAAACAATATTGCAGTTGGAAAAAGCAACGTGAAATGAGTAAAAATCTCTCAAAACGATATCCAGATCACTTTTATGTTAAAAACGGCAAAAATATAAATGATCTTAAAACAGTTGCTCAATCTTTCAATAACTTCTTTATCAAATATATACTCAGAATGTTATAAAAAATCTCAAAGTATACTATTTTCAGCCAATTCCATGTTCTTAGTTCCTTGTACTACTTCAGATGTTAATGAAATTTCTTCCAAAGAGTATTATGGCTTCAATTATATTCCACGCTCCATTAAATGAATGTTTTCCACCGTTGTTTGAACATCCATAAAAAAGCTGACAACAATGAAATATTTAATCGCAGAAGTATAGCGCTTTCCTCAGTTTTTTCCATAGTTTTTGAAAAAGCGTACTTTTCACAATTATCTAGATATTTGAACGAAAAGAACTATTTCATTTCCAGTCAATTCGGTTTCAGGACTATTTCCGATTATTCAATTGTATCGACTGCATGTATTCTGTTTGATTTAAAAAGGGCATTTGATTTCTTTCACAATGACTTGTTCCTCCAAAAACAGTGGCTCGGCTCTTTTTATAATGATCGTACTCAAATAGTACAATAAATTCGTAATGATTCTGTATATGTCTACTTCTTTATCACTTGAAGAAGGTGTACCCCAAAGGAGTTTGCTCGGACCACTGCATTTCATATTTTTATCAATGACATAGTTGGTTCAGTTGATAAACTTTTTTTTAGTATTGCTCCATCTGCTTCTGTCCATAAAATGAAAAATTATTGCTCCTCAAATGGATTGGTTCTAAATGAAAATAAATCCAATTTGATAGCTCAACTCTTGAATTGATTAAAACTATCGTAGTGAAATTGAATAACAAATTGATAGAACAAAAGCATTTGGTTGAATTTTGAAGTTTTCATAGATTCCCAGCCTTCTTGGTTTAGCTATGATAGTTTTGTTCTCATAAAACTTGCAACACATTGTTTCGTTTTATGACAGCTCCGGTCTAAAGTTATATTGCCGACTTGTTGTGGTTGTACTACTTTGGATATATTTATTCATATTTAAGTTACAGTGTGGTTTGTTGGAGAAACTGTTTGAAATCAACTGTTCGTTCAACAAAAGCGGATCATTTGAACCACGATATTCAAAGCACGTACCTTCTCTTACAGAATTTTACTTTCAAAGTTGAACATTTTGACATTCTCATCCATTTATATTATATACAATTGATCAACGGAAGAGTTCTGATCCAGCTCCACGACAACACCCGTCTGCACGTTTCACAAATCACCTTCCGGAAATCAAACAAATTAAGCGTCCAAGTTCTGCCTTACCCACAAGTACGTCGATACCTCCCTCACCGGTAGAAACTTCACCAATCAGCGCTAGCCAAAAATGTCCTTAGACGACGTTATCGAATCCCAAGCAATAATTTCACTATTTGCGAGTATTGTGGAATGCTTTATCCATCTATGGTGATTTGGCAAAACAGACTGAATATATGACAACTAATTTGATAGATGCAGCTTCAACAAGATGGCCATTATCAATTGTCAAAGTTCGGAAGCCTCTGTTGGAGGACCCTATATTCGAAAACGTAATGCGTACATTAACTACTGATATCTAATTTTTGGTCAAATAATGCGATTTCAATGTCCACAATGTTAGCTGGTTTCATTTTCCAAATGTTGTGAAAAAAAATGAAGCAATGCTTATACCAAGATAGCATAAATGCAAAATTGATAACAGTACGTTACGAATTCATAATCTAAATTTAATAAAACTTGAATTTTGAAGTAGGATCTATTAAAAATACTCTCATCACAGAAAAATGTTATATCTCGACCCGCGTTTTGCCAACTAAGAGAGCCCGTACATGAGCCACATTTTGCGGTCGGATCGACCACACAATTGCAGTCGCGTTCCAGCGAACTTGAGCCGCCCATAAGATATACTGTACTACAGGTACACTGGCGTTCACAAAAATCAAAACAGGCGTCTGCAGTCAACTTGCTGCTGATCTTCGCCGAGATGTCATCGCGGCTCCCCCGAACCACAAACTAAACCGCGTACACCGCCGTGTACTTTTTCTCATATTGGTCGCACAGCGTTCAATTTTTGATTTCAAAACTCTAATTGATTCATCAAAAGAACTAATGGACACTCTGAAGTAATTATTCTTTATCTGAAAATAAGAAGTAGTAGTACTTCTTCTTCGAAATCCATATTGAAACTGGCACCAAACTCTGACACCACAAAATATAGATGTCAGTTGCTTCAACTGCAAGTGCGATTTATATGACTGCAAGTCGACCACTAAAATGTGGTTGGGTCAACCACGAAGTGCAGTCAACGTAGCCACAATGTTGTGGTGGCCTCAACTGCAAATATGTGGTACGTGTACGGCCGGACTAAGTTAGCGTCATTAGGACTTAATTTTACGAGTGGCCTAACCAACACCTGTCATCTAAATCAACTCATTGTTCCTAATGTTAATCACTGTACGTTACGCTACCTGTTTTTTACTCGTAATTATCTCGTACGGAAGGTAGTAAACAGCGGACTATTAGGAATGGTGCTTTTATTGGCATGGTCCTGTCTCAACAATTTCAAACAATCCTCACTCCTAATGTGACATTTTCCTATAGCAAAATACTCCTCTCGTCTAAAATCGAATATGTGGAACATGTACTAATACCACGAGGGTCATTGGATTATATTCGACAGTCGTTAGTGCAGGATTCTTCACAGAAATAATTCCTGCATATGCTGTCGGCGATACAACTGCCTAAATGGGAGCCGATGGGGCAGATGAGGCGATGACAAACATGTTGTTTGTCGTTCGCTTCAGCCTAGTTCGAGGAATGATACTCTGAAAGGAATTCGATTTTCAATTAAGGGAAACCATCGACTTCATGTTGATAATGGACAGTACCTGCACTGACGAGAGGCCAAATAGCTCGAAACCTGTGTGAAAGTGTGTCTGTTCCAATAATGGAAAATATATTGCGGCAGTTCTATCGCCAACAGCATAAGCAGGAATTACTTCTGTGAAGAATCCTGCGCTGACAACCAAGGCCGTAGCCAGGGGGGTTAAGGGGTATTGATTCCCCCCGACAGTTCTACAAGCAACGGCCATCCAAAAATTATATCAAATACAACGATTTGCTTGTTTCAACAATACAGGAGCCATGAGAACAACACCAACCGCGGCAATGGAATTAATTACTGGTCTGTGACCTCTGGACCTGTACGTTAAGGAGGTTGCGTTAATGGCCATGTTACGATTGCGCACGGCTGGTATAAACCTCGAAGTAGGAATGGGTCAATTGGGGCTGAGCCTATGGCGAGAAGCGCTCACTGCGCAACCTCTGCTGCAGCCAATCAGTGATGCAATTGAACCCAGGTTTGTGTTTAATAAACCCTACAAAATACAAATAAAACAGAGCGCAAAGTCAGATGCTACAAATGCAAAACGCATATATACAGACGGCTCAAAAACCAAAGAATGCTCAGGATGCGTAGTGTACTCCAGATCACTAGGGGAATAGAAAAAAAATACCAGCGTGGTTCAAACAGAACTGGCTGGTATCTCAATTGCCACAAAAACCTAACACTCTGCACTGATAGCAGATAATCCCTATTAGCCTTGAACAGACAACGTGTTACCTCAGGGCTAATACTAGAGTGCTACCAAGATTTAGCCAAAGCCTCGGTAGATGATAATATCGACGTCGTCACGACGAAAGGGCGTAAGCGACATTTGATAAATTTTACAGGAGGCGGAAAAAACGTTTGATTGTGTTATATTTCAACTATACTTTGCATGAATATTCCTCTAATGTGTCCTTCTCATTCATGTGAGAAAAAAAATATCGAAAAAAACTTAAATTTATGCAGTTATTGAATAAAATGTCGCTTACGCCTTTTTTCATTTTTCGAGTGTCGCTGAAGCCTTTTTCGATGTTATTTCCATATCCATTTAATTTGGCGGTTAGAAGTCGATTACAACTTTTCATTATTAGGCAATGAAATAAAAAGAAACATGGTGATTACGACTTTGAAAAAATAAAATGAATAATAATATGGGCATATATAAAAACGCAATATATGACACACATATAGTCATATGGCATATGGCACATATGGCCTGATGACTACTAGCCAAGGTAACACTAATGCTTAATCCCTAAAGACATGGGATTGGCCTACACCTGCCGATATAAAGGAGATGTATCCTAGTGACCTGTCCACCTTCCTGAAAAGGACAGGATGGACTATGAGCGAGGAAGACAACTCCATAGGAGGATGTACAATGGGTCAGATGTGGCCTAAGTGCTGTGGGCCTACACTCACCCTCCCTACTGTACAGATACAGATCCTATTGGAATTATGAAATCCGTTAGAAATTTTATCAAGTCCTTGGCAAAACGAACCAATTGCTCGAAAGAGCAAAAACTTCCCCGAAACACAATGAAAAAACCTTACGGCACCGTGCGTACAAACTTTTAAAATCTTGGCGACACTACCTGTTTCCAAATGTACCCCTGAAAGGAGCTTCTCTTCTCTGAAACGCCTCACAACTTATTTAAGAAACTCCACAAGCCAGGAACGACTAAACGGTTTGGCGTTAATGTCAATCCACCGGAGAATTGACATCGACATCGAGGAGGTAATTGATTTGTTTGCTGCAAAGAAAACTAGAAAACTAAATATGTTTTTGTAAAAAGATGTTAATATTTCTGTAATGGTTTTCTAAAATATATATTTTCATGTAACACCATTTTCTCTCTTTCGTTATTTTTATATTTCATGTTTTTCTACTGTTCCACCAGACCAAACTCCCCCGAAAATGTTTTCTGGCTACGGCGTTGCTGACACCTGTCGAATATAATCCAACGGCCTGCATGGTATTAGCCAGAGGAGTAGTTGTTTTCTAATAGGGATCAGTCCACTAACCTACAGCGTAGGTGAGTTGAGACTGGCCTGAAGAAACTATTTTTTTAGATAATTTGCCTTACCTGATTGACAGCGGAAATGCAGGGCTTTGAATTCAGGAAAGAACAGCATTAAGAAAGGGGTGCGATTTTAGGGATTGAAATAGCTGAGCGGGATTTTCTCGAACGAGATGAGGTTGAAGAAGTCTTCAGCAAAAATTCACGCAGTTTTTATCCCACTGAATTGAATAAACGACCACCTAGGCCCAACCCACTACCAATATGACATTTATCGACATCAGGCTCCAAGGACAGTGAATAGTTTTTTGAGAAAAAATAAAACTGTGGAAATAAAACTTGATTGACTTTTTTCTAATAGAATTTCTGCAATTAAAATTTTCAAAATAGCAAAACGGATTCGTTCCGAATGAGTAAAAAAGAAATAAAAAATGTATTGTGATATTGAGAATCTCAAAAGCTCGTTTTGCTCTTTCTTCACAGTTCACTGTTCCCTTCGATATGGTGAAGTTTTGACTGGCAAACACTCATCTGAATTGTAATTACATCATGTCATTATATAATTTCTGTAATTCAATCCTCAATATATGACTCATGATCTATTCGAGACGTCTAGAGAACATTGAATTGTCCATCAACTCACTTATTATGTGAAGGTCATATCGTACTTTTTTCTCACCAATCATTCTTTTATTAGTGTTAATTATAACTGCAAGACTGATGGATATATAATTTATATTTTTCCGCTTCGCTTTTTTCTCGGTATTTCAGGTAAGAACAGAAATGATATTAACAATGAACAAGTATGTTGTGATGTTTAATACTGTCAATTTCCGTAAAAAAGTAGACCTTGAATTGAAACAGTAATTTTATTTTTATTCAAATAATGATTGTAGAACGAATCCTGACTCGTTTTCTAGTGAATGATTTTACTTTCTCAATAAGATTTCACACGACTGTTTCACTGTCAAAAGAAAGAATCTTTATAATTTTGAGGGGATTCGTTTTTTCTTCAGGACGATTCTCGACAAGGACTAGTTAGAAAATTCGGAACAAAAAGTAATTATAAATACTTTATTTAGATTTTTAATTGACTTATTTCTTATGTATAATTCAATAATTCCAAGAGACTATTATTCATTTTTTAAATCAATGCACAGTTGCCCCTTTTCAATGAAATCCTTTATTATTTTTCAAGAAATTCTCTAGTTTTTAAACAAAGGGTCCCAGGTAGTTTGAATTATTTCTATAAATTGTTTCCATGAACTGAGAATGTGGTAATATGCAAATAAAAGCTAGTGGCAAAAATTCCACCTGAATCGATATTATATGTATGAAAAACCAAGCATGTCTCAACCCATATCTGCCGTAAAACATCCTGAAACTTCTAATCTCCAAACAAAATTATCCAATAACTTTAGGTCTGGCGAATGAGGTGGCCACTGTTATGGGCCTTTATTGAAACATATACTCCAGAATTTTCGAAGTCTTCAAGAGACTTGAAGAGGCTATTTTATAGTGCGATGTATAGTTGCGTTAAAAGATAAGACCTCGTTAGCCTAAGCTCGCAAAAGTTAGTCAACTTCTGAGAGTTGTCGTTCGTATGGGGGCGACAGCTAATTAACGGAAAAACATATTTTAAACAGAAACAGACTTAAATACATTATCATGGATTTACAATTATTGACCAATTTGGTCACATAACATCAAAAATTATAAAAACAGTAAAAATACCCTGATATATATGTAGGATGCATAAAAATAACAAAGATTATATCAGACGTGTAGTTTAATCGAAAGTGAAGAGAGGAGAGATTAGTTCAAATGAAAAATCTGTTATCAATTATTATTTACCCTGAATTTTGAGATTTCAAATCAATATCGTTTTTCGAAATACTCCTATCAGAAAACCTGAGTATACTGTCGCCCAAAAATGTTATTTTTGGCGGTTATATAAAAGGTAATCTAAGATAGAGAAATGAAAAGTCACAAAAGTATATTACGTGTTATATTAGGTAAACATGTATTAATTCAAATGCAACATAGTAGACTTATCTGAACTCTGTACAAACCACACACAATTAAAAATCGAGTATTCAAGGAATAACTCAAAGTCCCTCCATCATCTAATTATACTAGTTTCCTTATATTTTCCACTTATATTTTATAAATTGTTTCAAACACTTATTCTCACTTTCCATCTACAATGATAACTTATTAACACATCTATAGCTTCTGCGTAAAACTTGGTGAAATGATCTGTTCAATATCCACCGTGGTAAAAGTCGAAGAGCTGGCTATTTTCCACCGAATATATTGGTGATCTCTTCCAGTAAAAATATGTTAAAATATGTTTATCACAATTTAAAGAGTAAAAATATTTTTTAGCTCTCTCAATATATCATTTTAATGAATCTCTCTTGAGTGCCGACGGATGATTTTAAACAACCGCAAACGAGATATCTGCATACATCGTAACCCTACCTTGTATACATACCTGTATGCTACATACATGGTAGTTACGATTTATTATATGTGTAGATTGAACCTATATTATTATTATTAACAGTTACTCGTTCGGAAACTGGTTGAAAAGGTATCAAATCCGCTATTCGAAGAAACAACTTAAACGCGAACTTAATGGGATTTCGCATATTAGGAGAATTGCAAGTTGATGGATGTGAGACTTTGGAAGGAAGTGATACTGTATAAGTACGTACGAAAAACAAATAAAAATGCAAGTGACTGGTACAGATCCCCAGCTAAGTATGACTGCTTAGAACTTCAATATACGGAAATGAGAAGACTGGAAGACTGAATCATCAAGAATTGATGAAAATTTGTAGGAAGAAATGCTGAAGGCAATGGTACTCATATGGGTTATTTAAATAACTCATAAATATTAACAATAATCAAGAGAAAGATCTTCCTCTTGAAGATGATCACTTGGTGATCGAAACACGTGTCGGTGTGTTAAAAATAACGATTTGGTGTTGGGAATATTTATTCCTTACAAGATATCAATAATTTACTTTCATTTCAGTTTTGAAATTTGTGAAATTTGATTGTTTGAAAAAGTTGGGAAGAGAATTATACTTTTGGTAAATTTGGTACATGAGAGACCGTCTGAACACTTCTATTTTGAATTTTGGCATCACAAGCATATTTTTATATCGAAATTTCAAGTTGAGAATGTCTATACGATATGTAATTTTCCTATGAAGATATGAAAGTTATTTGTTAGAATTATTCTATGAAAAAAACAACGTGAAATAACCTTCTTTTCTCCATGTTCAACCACCCCATTTCTTGGAGCTTTTATGAGAACCTTTGTCGCCTGCCAATACCAAAACTCAATCTAAGACATGAGTTTTAAACTTTTTGAAAATTAGTTTTGTATTGAGTGGTTAAACATGGGCCTGAAATCACCATAGATTCACATAAGGAAATTTTCACATGATAAGACTAAATATGCCGTAAATGATTTTCAGTTCGAACAGTGAAGTCTTAGATCAAAGCTCATTACATTCGATTTACTGAACAGTGTTCTATTGTCAGTTCAACAAATCTATTTATATCTGCATTGACAATATCACAGTCATTGTCTGCCATTTTCGCTGTAATATATTTGAGTGTCATCAACGTATAAATGCACCTGACAAGTGTGAAGAGCCTGTAGTAAGTGGGAAGTATATATAGAGAACAATAACGGAGCCAGGGTTTCAATGTCAGAATCAAAAGGATTTTGAAAAAGCTAAATTTCATTCGCAATTACATCAAAATCTGAAAAACGAGTATCAATATTTATCTTCAAAGTTTCGATTGCAAAATTGACGGGATATTCAGTCTCTGTAGTGTGGCTGAATATTTCACATGTTTCAAAATGTGTGAAACATTTTTTACGTAATTACGATTAAAATATTATTATTTCCTGCCTGAAGGATTTGATATTGGTATATAAATCAGGGAGAAGCTGATTTTCTCCTTGCAATCTCAAGCCAGCGTACGGCAGTATGATATGGTAAATCATTTTCTCCAATCTGTTGAATAAACTCGCGGAATTGTCGGTGATTCAGCCCAGTGGATCTGATGAAGTTAACAACTGATATGACTGGTTTTAGAACTTCAGACATATCCAAACATTTTCCGCACAAGGACTGTTGATGAATGATACAATGTAAGACTAATGGTTTTGAACCACCATCATTTTCTACAGCCTTTGACACAAGTGCAACCACTCCTTTATTTTTACCATACATATTTTTGCCTCCATCAGTTGTTATAGATTTCAAATTTCTCCATCGAAGGTTCTTTTTATTAATGGCATTTTCAACTCCTTTAAAAATATCTGCCCCAGTTGTCGTGCGGTGAATACTATCAATATCAAGAAGTTCTTCATACACTTCATAGCTTTTATCTACTCCGCGAATACAAATCAACACCTGAGCAGTATCTGACGCATCCGTTGAATCATCCAACGCTAGAGAAAACCACTCATGATGTCCATTTTTGTCAGACTTTGCGACTATTCTAGTCTAGAAATATCGTTAAGGGCAGAAATTGGCCCTTGGAAAAACTGAAAAAATCGTTATGACCCGAATGCTTCAAAGTTTGGAGACCCCTGCCCTAGACCCTAGATCTATATATCTATAGTGATTTGACCACTCATAAAACTCAGTGCTGATTTTTATCAGTACTATTTTTAGTGACTTTTTTGTACATGCTGCACATGTTTAGGGAATAACGGAAATAGAAAATTGAATTTTCCAATCCAGAGTATGATTTTTTCAATAAAAATCACTGTACGGCACAGTCATACACATGCTTTTGAAAAAAAAAAATCTTTTAAAATTCATGAAACTGGGAAAAAATCTCAGTTGAAATACGTATACAAAAAAGTTTTTCTTCCTCTTAACTTTTAAAGAGGACTAGATATCAAGGTCGGATATGAGTAGGTATTAAATTTTGTGAAACCTAGTTTAATAGATGTTTCAATTCCCTTTCCAACATTTTTTATTTTCCAACATCAAATAAACCGATTCTGGATACAAAGCCGTATGCTGTTCAGCATCTGCAAACTTACGAAAAACTCTCTTTCATTCCAATGAATTTTCAAAATGCTCGTCATTCACTTCCTGGAAATAATAATGGAATATCTCTATGAGTTCATTTTTCACATTTTGGAATGTTTCTGTGGCAATTTAGTAATTTATTTTATCGCACCGTTCATTAATGGAATAAATAGAATGTTACAATGAATTAACATACATGGGAAATGAAATAATTTAACATACGCCCTAGAGTTTATTAATGAAATAATTAGAATGATACACGAATTATAGTTCAGACAAACCTGAATATGTTTTCAATTGACGTTACATTTCAGCAAGATGCGACATCCTCTTATTATGATAGGCTGGTTTGAGTGTGTCTGACAGACGACCATTATCCAAATTGGTGGATAGGAAGCACGAAATGTAGTTTATTCAAGAAAACATGAATAGAATAAGAGGTGCTTGTAACGAAATTAGAACAGAAACGAAAGAAATGCATTTTTAAAGAGACTTAATTATGGTTAGGAGTAAATGATGAACATTCCGAACATTCATTGGGAAAAACTGGAGTGAATTTTTGATAACATTTCTGTTGAAATTTTGAATTTTATTTGCATAATCTGAAAACAAATATGGAATTGCTAATTACTCAAGAACGACTGGTATGATTTCTTAAAATAAACGATTTTTGGGTAGAGAATTGAAAGTTCTCTTTTTGGAGATGGCTGAAATCACTCATTATCTTCTTCAATAAAAATATTCCAAATGATAACTTTTCATGGAAATTCTATTAGGTTTTAATATCTAGCCTCCTAGAAAATTCAAGAAGGTTTTTCATCTGCACTGATTTTGAAGTTTACATTTGCGACATAGAATTTACCTACTGCGAAATGAATAAAATATCCGTAGTTTATCAGTTCTGGAAACAACTATTTGTTTAGTATAAAATACTGAACTATCAGAAGAATCGTCATTTGGTCTAAAAATCTAAGAAACTGCCTTCGACTCACGTTTGTATAGTCATCTCTATTCGATGATGTACCGGGTGCAATGTATCATCCAAACAAGGGTTCCTTCTACTTGAACGCATCTGTAAACTGTTTTCATCATTATTTCTGTAGAATTCTCATAACAAATACTATTACTGCATAGGCCGTTCGTTGTCTAAATGTATGTGAACTTTGTTTTAAAATTGTGTTTATTATTATATTCATTCATTTAACACAGTAACAGAATTTATTGATATTTATTTCATTGCTAAGTTGAAATAGGAGACTCAATAAAAAAATCAAAAAATTTAATTCGGTTTTTTTAATTAAGAAGGTTCAGAAGCTATTGTTTTTCTTCTGGTATACAATTAATGCATATTATTAAATATACCCAGGGGTTTTGATGATTTATTGTTATAATAATTATTTGAAAAGGCCGTACTGTCATGAAAAGCACATGAGAAATGATAAAAACTACTTGACTGGTGTACATTTTTTATTATTTTTCCATGCGAGAAAAAAGTGGAATGATTAAAAAAAATCAACAAAAAACAAATTTATTAATACTCAACATTTTTGTATAGAAACTGAATATAACATGCAATGTATCGAATAACTTCACCCCAAAAATTTATACATTTCACCCTTTTTGGAGATGATCTTCAATATTATTCAAAATGACCCAAATGTTTTGAAAGGCTTCATTTTTATATGAAATGAAAGATAGAAACTCATCTATACAGTTTATTGTATGATTTTCACTATAAAGGGTTTTACAAAAACCGTTACTTTTAAATTACAACTTCAGTTGTAATTCAAAAGTAACTTTTACACTTGAGAAAGCTAATGCATAGCGAAACACGTGTCACGTTTTTTGTAAAACCCATAATAGTGAAAATCATACAATAAACTTCAATAATGAGATTTAACATGGATTTTCATCACGTATCCGCCAGTTCTATTCAGGAAATGAAAGATGTCAAGTAATATTTTGGAATTGATCCTGTACAAAAATAAACAACCTGCAACCCATACTCTGGGATCAAGGATTTATTTTACGTTTACCACTTCATGTACTAGCTAATTCATGGGAAAATAATCTTTGTATATAGAGACCATTGTTCTAAAAATGAACATTTTTCCTGTTTTTCCAACCCATTTTATTGAATGGCGTTTTGTTAGGAAATATTCCAATCGTCATCATTGTCTGACTTCATAAAAACAGTAGGTATAAAACATTTTGACAACATGATAAATCGCTTTTAATTTTTCCAAACTTTTCAAGGTACTACTTAACAGACGGCATAAGGCTGGAATACTTTTTTTACTTCCTTACTATAAAAACCATACATTTTGAAAAGGTATCATATGACCCTTAAAAAATCAAAATAGGCTTGTATATGGGGCTCAAATATAAGTCATTCCTCAATAAGATCAATAAAAGAAATGTTTAGAATCGATTAATTATGATAAAACCAACAATAACATTTCAATAACCACAACATTCGATTCATGACTGGTGAATATGAATAAAAGGAAGCAACTGAAAGATATCTTATAAAGGAGTATTCTTGAAGCTTTGACTTGAACTAAATGAATGTACAAGACTAATCGATTTTATTCAATTTATGGGCGTGCACTGCATATAAGATATGAAAAAATAAATGGTGCTGATTTAATAATCAGGTGTTCATTACAAATAATTAACACACAAAGAATTTCGTTATAATATTATACCTATGATATACCTAATATGATAATATTAAAGGTATTTAAATAATTAACAAAGGAAGAATTTCGTTATAATATTATACCTATTATGGCTTATTCAGAATAAACAGTTCAATAAAAATGTGTTTAAATTGGGTTTTCCTTTACCCAACTCTCCCCACTTACGAAAGAACCTCCAGAAGTCTAAACTTGTTCGAGAAAAGGAATAACGAGATTTTACGTTTTATCTTGCCATTTACAGCACGGAAAACATTATGACTTTCGAAATCAAATTGAGTGAACTTTCGAAATTTCATTTCGAAATATTTATTTTCTGAAATTCATTTAATTGCGGAACCAGTCAAATCAAAAAAATTATTATCGGTTGGAGAAAAATCTTTCTGGCTTTCTATAAAGGATGAAAAATTATTTGCGATAAAAACTCTTGAGAAAGATGTGTAGATCATGGTCAGAAGTTTCTTTCAAATACAAACTGGAAATTAAAGTGTATCGGAAACATATGAACGGTAAATTACACAAAAATCACTTTTTCTCATTCAGTTAATACCCAAACATTCGAAATGGAATTGATATGATTATCTTTCTCACATCATAATATATAAAACAGTATTTCACTTATATGCAAAACTACTCTTATTAGTTACTGTTATCTAAACAGGTGCTGATGAGGAGATGAAAACAAGCGTCTACCCCAAATCAAAAAGTACACCTGAAGTGTGATATTTTTCTATGTATTAAAGGTTCCATATACTATATTGTGATGCATTTCGGTGATTGATATCCGTTTCAATCCCATTGGGAATGTTTGGAGTACAAACTGAAGATTTCCGTTTTATTTAATGTTAATACGTTTGTTATTATTTAATGTTAATATGTTTGAAAGTAGTTTTTCCAGATATAACTTTCCTTACAGTTTGTATCTGAAACAAATTCTGTGTATAACCTATATATCTTTCTGAACAGCTATTATTGATATGTGATGGCCAATACTTAATGAAAATCTATAACGTATTCCAATAACACAAACAATCGCTCTTCAGGTTTGTTCATACATACACCTGAACATACCAATAAATAATCCTGATGAAGCTATTATATAGTCAAACAAGCGTAAATCGTTTAGTGAATATTTCATAGAAGAGTGTCACCTGAATATTTCATTTCAATATATAACTTTCTTTTTTTATAAGTTTTCCAGATTTTTGAATGATGATGAAAAAGTGGAAAACCAAAAGGGTTTCTACTAATGTGACTACTGAAATTTAAATAAATGTTATATCGGTTTTGGGATGTTAATGACGAAAATTAAGAACCAACTGTGTAGGTTTGTTGGGAGAGATGAATAATTCGAAACTTTATTTCGAAACATTTATTTTCGTGTGTTATTTTTTTCTAAGTTTTTATTAATATTTCATTACTGATAGAACTTTACTGAAGCTCCAATATATAGTTCACAGATATGCTGTAGTATTTGTCATATACTACTGAATTTGGTATCAGTTATTCAAATTCGAAGATTCCCGATTGCACACATTTTGCAAAAAATATTTTTTGAGATAAAACAGTCTAAAGATCTTTCATGAACATGGCACATATTGTTCAAATAGTTAAGTGAATAAAACAACTATCACTTACTGAAATAAAACAAATGGCGCGTTCACAAACCTGAACAGTATATCATTTCAATTATTTCCTAATTCGATTCGAGATACTCTAAATTTTATTTTTATTTCAAAGAGTTGATTTAAAACCCTGGAATTCCACCAGCTGCCCAACTGAAATAAAAGCAAAATTTTTATAAAAAAAACATTAGTTTTCCAAGAATCTTAGTTAAATGAGTAAATAATTACAGTTTCAATATATAAATTACATAATTTGTAAATTTTTGCCTCACATTTGTATTCAAACTTAAAATTTACATTATATCCAATTCACATGGAAATTAATATAACTGGAGTTTTATTTCAACACCAAAAAATTATTTTTAACACCTCAACATATGTTTCGATCATCAAATGATCATCATCGAACGAAAGATTAAACTAAATATAGATACAAAATTGCCCTTATTTATACCATAGATACCTATGGTACGCAGGTAACCTGCGTCTTAATTGTCCTAAATTAATTTTACAATATTGCCTTATCTATTAGTCAAGTAAATTTGATAAATAAAATATTATTTCAATAAGCTATATAGTATACTATTAGGAATTGGTCCACTATCGTTGTTTACGATATTATGTTTACTTTTTTCTACACTCTCATAGGCATTTAGATGCCTGTTGTTGTTAACTTGTCTAACTGATTTTAATGAACCTAAAATCTATGGAATGGTTTTGTTGAAAATTATGATGGGCGACTGCTGACTTTTCTGGTTTTTTATTTTTTAGGTATACTAAGTGTTCCTTATCTCTTATTCCTAGATATTTCAGTCTGTTCATAATATTTTGCTTCGTAGTCCAAAACGCTCTGTAATGTATGACATGTTTCAAATACCACCTTCATACCTATACCTAGTTCCTTGATAATTTTTGCAAAGTTCTTTGTGTATTGGTGGTGAGGAACTGAGATATATTTAACTTGGTTTTCGTCGTTTCTAAAAGGTTCCAAACAATGCATCACAAATGTCAAATGGAAATATCCATAAAGTGGCTTAGTTATCTGACCTGATGATTTTGAATAAGTCCATTTCTTCTTCCAATTTTTATGGTGCTGATATCCTGTGATTATTTAAACATAAATCGTTACTTGTAACGTTCTTTTCGTTTTGAGTTTTCAAAGAACATATCCTCTCAAAATCTCTAGAATACTCTCTGAGAAGCCTACAAGGGAACTATCATCTCTACGTAACATTGTCCTATAGTAATGTTACGTAGTAGTTATGAGACTAAAAATTGGAAGAGCCGTTAAAAACGCAGGGGAATCAGGAGTATGGGATCAATATAGAAGTTCTCTAATTGAATACATATAATAAAATCGTGATGGAATTCAAGGACGCAATGCGAGGAAATAGAACAGACTCAAGTTTGTGCTGGACTTTATTTCTCTCAAAGAAACTTCAAGTCTTGATAAATAATTCAAGAACAAATACCAGGAAGTACACAAAAACAAGAGTAGGTGCGAAGGTGTGCACCTTAAAATTTCCACAGGTTTTGGTGTAAAGGTGCAAAACTTCACACCAAAGCCTATGGAAATTGGACATTGGACAGGATTTGGCGAAGGTCTTGAGACGAATCAGTCTCATTCCATTTGTATTAAAAAATTAGAGAAGCAACATGGCAGACATATAGGCGATTGGCTAATATACCACTTGACTGAAACAGGGATGGCTGAAAAAGCACAAAATACTTATAAGAATAAGGTTATTTGATACTGAATTTGATAAATTTTCCAGGCGTCGACAAGAAGAGGAATTGACTACACAAATCGCAATTGGGTAGATGTATGCTTAGAGAAAGATATATACTACCATCATGGGAGAAATATCCAAATCGATTGTAGTAGCATTCACCAAGAGTATCAAGATGGAGAGCCTACGACCTCTAAAACTACGAAATGAAGTGATATATCTGTCGGGGAAAATCAACTATTTCGGAGGGATACTAGATCCACGTTGACTTGGAACTAACACCTATGAAGAGTTGAAAGAATAAACAAGTCAGACGTCTCCTAACGAAAGCAAAAATGTCTTGGTGAATATTTTAAGGAGTGGTAGGTGGTGGTGGTGCTCTGATGCATTTCTTTCAGATACAAGTTTTTTTAAAACATACGTACCTAATGGTGAGGTATAATTTAAATATAGGACAGGTTTTTTAGTGGTTTATTGAAGTAGCTTTGACAACAACACCTAATTTAATTTAATTTTTATATTAGGTACGTTAAATCTCTGTTCTTTAATTTAATATTATTCTTCTTTTGGGATCATTGCAATATAGTTTTTAGACAGACTCATACTTATAATCTCTTCTCCGAATTAATCATTAGATGTTTCGAATAATTGTTAGAATTCCATTTGCTAGAATTCTTGAGCGTACCCCTGAATCAATCAGTCAATCATTTTTTGGTTCTTTGCTTCTGGGTTTACTGATATCATGTGTATGTGTATGCTGATCTTAGGTATTTCGTGCAGAAGCACATGACAAAAATATAACAAGGAACCTAAACAAATTAGTACAGGAAACCAGATTGTTGAAATGGGTGCTTTATTTCAATAGTCAGCCAAGAAGACATGAAATATGAATAAGTAAAATTCAATAGATATACACGTCGTTATTTTTTAGAAGATAGTAAAAAATTACACAAAGAACGATCGAATGTTATTCTGTGATACTTCAGTGAATTCAGGAAAGGAAATGGGTTGAGATTATTTTTAAAAAATTCAGATTCATGTTAGAAAATTCTTGAGAATACGGAACGTTGAAAAGTGCTATCCCGAATTTTAAATGGATAAATGGATAAATAATATTTGAAACAATTTTTGATATTTTTTCAAATAGCAATATAGATCTGAAAAAAACGAAATAGGTAATCGAATTTGACTTTTTTCATACCATTAGGCAGAGCTCACAAAACTGCAAATAAAGTTACTTCGCTCAGCTGAATAAACTTAATGTATACCCCTTGGGTTTCAATTTTGAAATTACCATATAGGGAGCTAATATTGTATTTATATATGTAGTAAACAGTTTTGATATTGCATTGAACAAAAAACTTTATAGAAACATATACAATTATTTGAAAAAACACTTTTTGGCTTTCTAATTTCTAAAGAAGAAAGTAACTACAATGAACTCTCTTTATAAATGTATGCAAATCATACACAAATGTTTTTTTCAGATAAAAACCCTTTCGAGACAACTACTTTAAAATGAACATTGAATTACACGAATGAAAAAGTACTTTTGAAATAACTTCTATCATATGAATATTCAATAACACGAAAATCAGCTTTTTTCCATTCAGTTTGGAAGTGAAACAGATCATTCAGAGGAACGCTAGATAATGTTATATATGGAAGAGTATTCATATAAAATGTCACTTACATGGACCCTATTATCTTCAATGGTGTACTTCGAAGTTTCGGGCAAGACTTTAGGAACATATTAAAAGACCCAAAACTAATTTCTTCCAAATCATTATGACTTTATGTCACGGAACGAGACAAATGGTTAGTTAATCCCAGTTTCTATCAATTGTTCCACTATCAATGCGTTCAATAATGCATGAAAACTGTTGGTAACAAATATTGTAATTTGTTGAAAAGACCAGTTGAAGTAAATCGTTACTGTCTTGGCTAGTTAAAATAGGAAATTTTTTTTCTCCAGAAATCTAATCTCACATTTTTGTTAAGGCGGCCGTTATTCTCATAAATATATTATAATATTACAAATAAATATTATTTTCCCATGATATGAACATTGTTTTCAGCAAATGAAGATATTATACAGTAAGTAGGTATGTTTTTTATTTTATTTATTTTATTTATTTTAATAATTTTATGTATTTTATTTATTTTATTTATTTTATTTATTTTATTCATTTTATTTATTTTATTTATTTTATTTATTTTGTTTATTTAATTTATTTTATTTATTTTAGTTATTTTATTTATTTTATTCTTTTCCGTAACGAGTCAATCTTTTCAGGGGAGTCTAAAAAAGTCATACTCAGCTCAAGATGGAATATTGCAGACGTAAATGTACCAACATAAAATTGATAGTTTTTGAGGTTGTTGCGATATTATTCGTGAATGTTACTCACCAAAGCCTCAGCCATTGGGATGCGTAGTTGTTATGTATCAGTCGTCTGAGTGAGTTAATGTGAGTGTTTTATGAAAATGGACAAAATCAAGTGTCGAGCTGTCATTAAATACTTGTTTTTGAGAGGCAATACGCCTACGCAGATCAAAGATGAGTTGGATTTTGTATATGGGAACTCTGCACCAACTCTTACCAAAGCGAAACTTTGGGCAGCTGCATTTAAACGTGGCAGTAAGAGCTTGGGAAACGATGAACGTTCGGGACGTTCAAAAACTGCAACTACCGACGAAAACATCGCCAAAGTTCACCAAATAGTGGAAGATGACTGTCAAGTTGAAGTGAGGGAGATAGCAGAGGTTATCAAAGTGTTGAAAGAGCGTGTTTGTCACATACTGAATCAACATTTCGGCATGAGAAAGCTGTCCACGCGTTGGGTGGACAGCATTCTAATTCAAATTAGAC
This sequence comes from Leptinotarsa texana, assembly GCA_015342105.1. Taxonomy (NCBI): domain Eukaryota; kingdom Metazoa; phylum Arthropoda; class Insecta; order Coleoptera; family Chrysomelidae; genus Leptinotarsa; species Leptinotarsa texana. The sequence goes on along the minus strand of WOGN01000211.1, from coordinate 5,099 downwards.
CAAAAACGTGTTCGAATGAACATTTCCAACGCTCTGTTGGTGCAGTTTAGGTGCAATAAATCCAAGTTTTGACGCCGATTAATTAATGCAGATAAAACTTGAATACACCAGTATACGCCCGAAACAAAAATACTGCAAAAATAAGACTGTTTCATCAAAGTTCATGGTTAACTACAACTGATTGACAGCTCGGTTGACAGTTCACTTACTCCCTAATTTTGAGCTATCATTTGTAATTAGTTCATATTTTTGCAGAGTAATTGATCACAGTATCATCTGGAAAGCTATGTGTGTTTGCTTCACATCTCAAATTCAATGCTCCATTTATATATGATGAAAATAGAAATAGGTATTCGAAGAACCGAGCCCTGTGTAGCAGCTCATCTTTTTTTTAATCATTCATTTTGACAAACTTGAAAGGTCTATTTCTATAAATATGTTGATATAGTTCTTGTTCTGGAAATATAACAATATATTTTTCAAGAGTTAGGAACATATGCTAGTACATTCTATATCTTTCTCAGATTGGGATTATTTCAGAAATACGTGAGTGATTTGTACTACTTTCCTGGGTATATGTGTTACTAACATTCTTTCAAAACCGTAATTATCATTACGTAATTATCATCATGATATCTCATGATTATATTATACTTTTTTGTTGGGTCAAGTACGAGTGTATAACCTATTTGATTACATGTGATGAAATTCATACTAGATGAAAATTCTTGTTAAATAATATTTTACTGTGAAATTTTCATTTTGCCTTGCTACCTACTAGAATATTTTATAGGTAGCCAATCGTTTAGCAAAACACGTGTTGCCGTTTAATGAAAATCTCCCAATAAAGTATTACTTCATTGAATAGTCACTTATAAATAAAAAAAAGTATATCGTGGAATTTTTCAATAAGTAATGCAATTCTAATGCTTATTTATAAATAATTTGGCTTCTGGCTGAGGTTACAACCAAATCGTTTTTTGATGATCTGTTAAAAATTTTGTTTTTGTTCTATTTTTCCGTTAAATGTGTGATTTAAAACATGATGGAAGTTCAAAAACCGTTAAGAATGTGAAGAGAAAATTTTTGTTTCAATCTACTGATTGGAAGCCTGAAAATAAAACATCAATTTTTTTATTTCGTACTTAGAAAAAGTTCAATACAGCGCTGAATCAAGAAAATATTCAATAATATATCTGTTATATTCAGCATTTTAACATCTTTACGACTATGGGAATACCTATTTCTGCAGTTGAATAGAATCATATAAAAACAGAAAATAAATAAGGATTCAAAGATTTTTTCTCATCTTCTGTATCCTCAATCTTTATTATTTTTTATTTTCTATCTCCGGAAGGCTTTCGTATAACAAGGCGAGTCGAGGCGAGAGAATAGATAAGGAAGTGTGTTTTCCCTCACGGAACACGTTTGACGTTTATATCCGAAGCTTCTGTTGAGATAGCCATAGTTTTGTGCTCCAGCAGGGTCTTTGTATATGTATCGTTTCTGGCCCATTTCCCTTCGTGCTTTGATAGAGTGGGTGCTATAAACACATTGCTGTTCCTTTATTTTTTTTCTTTGGGGTATAAATTCAAATAGGTTCACATTTTTTGTGTCATTTTAACTTTCACTATACGTAGTTTGAAAATGATATGGAGCATCTACGTCTTGATTATCACACAAAGTCACAAAGTGAAATGTTTGAAGAAACAAATGAAAATCAACAAACATCATCAAACAACTTGCAGATAATAAAAAAAATTTTTTTCGTTATCGCACTCCAACGATCGACAACCCTCAGAAGTCGAAACTTGTGCGAGCTAAGGACTAACAAGGTCTTATCTGTTAAAGTGTAATTCCTAACATGGGTTGGACGATAGCAAGTGAAAGTCGAGCGTTCAGCCTCTGGCTTGAACCCTCGATTCACACATCGGCCGATTGACTGAGTAAACAAAGCACCCTCGTCGAACCGCCGGGCTACCGACCGACCGGAAAACTAATTCCCAAACATAATTTGAATTACCCAGAAATTCATCTATATTTTTCACGTGATATACTGGAAATTGTAATATGACGAAACTTGATATTTTTCATGAGAGTTTGCTATATCATAATGAAATGAGAGTAGATGAAAACTCAGTTAGAGGTATTTCATGTAATTTTATAAGCAGCCTCGTAGAACTCAAATCTTAGAAGCCAGGGGTTAAAATTTTTGTTAAAATAGAAAGTATAGAAATAGAAAATAAAAAATAGAAATAGAAAGTACATTTAAATACAACCCTATTATTATCATTATTTTTTTATGGTTATTTATTTTTTGCAAACATTTTTCTTGTGATTTTTTTCATTACATGAATGACAGCATTATAATGTAATTCTATTTACAACAATTCTACAATCTGCAACAATCCTACATGAACTGGCTTGACAGAAGACTCAGTTGACGAATATCAAAGATAAACGAGTCGAAATCTTTTACATTTGAACAATAAACAAAATTTAAATTAATCAGTCAATCGTACTTACGTACTATATTCATAACTATGATTCAAGTATATTATTGAATTAACAATTACAAACATATTTCGTGATGACTTCAATTTCTAGATTGATAATTTTTAATAGCGATGTGTATAAAATAACAAATCACAAATGTATGAGTATTTGTCCCTGAAATGAATAATCAATTATTTTTGTGCACGTAACCTCTCACTAATATTAATAATTCTATCAAAACAGCCCCAAGTGTGAGTTTCCACGATATCAAACGATATACATTGTTTGGCGTAGCAAGGCAATAAATAATATGCAAGTCTTTGAGCCAAGCAGTATGCCTTAAGGTATCAACTCCATTCCTCCAAACGAGTGAGGTCTTTCATAAGTTTCCACTGCACGTTCACACTTCAGCTGGTCCGCTGTTTTTCAGGAAATGTCTCGGATCAAACAGAAAGCATGTAGGGGGTGGTTACTGTTACGTGGAAAACTTAGAATGTGAGAGAATATTGAACGGAACAGGAAAACGGTAACATTCTGATAGCACTCTTACTTTGGAAATAACAAAGGAATTGCTGCTGCGACGTCCTTAGCGTAGGGTCAGCTATATGCCTTGTTAGGAAAGGGGAAGTCGTGGATATATCTGCTTCCTTGGAAGGATTATTCACGAGCTATTGCTATGATTGTGAAATTCCGAAGGAACACGTAGGTATAATAAATCTTCTGAGGGAAGGTACACAAATTGTAGAAGGAACATATCTTCAATAGGAGTATGATTTAATCGATCTTCAGAAGTATATCAATTTGTAACTAATGAAAAGCAATCAACACAAGTCCCCCCTGCTGGGTTCTAGCTAAGAAACGCTGGTTTGAATATTTTTAACTTTCTGGGTGAATTTTCTCATTTGACTGTCGTTCATAACGTCGATTCTGTAAATGTTGTTTCAAAAGTTTTGTCCGATTCAATGTAATGTGTTTTTGTGACTTCATATCTCAATAAGTATTTATTCTACTGATGTATCGTGGTATATACTGATCGATAGAGAACTTTATACACTACATTGATGCTATCTCTGTTTTTAAAGTTTGATTTACTGCCGTTTTTCAAATTATTAATACATGCTGTTGTTAGTTGATTTCCGGTTAATGTTCCACTACGAATTTAAATTGAACCAATGCGCTACCGAAACAAAACGTAAAATGAACCAGGCATTTGGCAATGATATTGTTAATGAGCGCACTGTTTGACGTTGGTTGGCGAAATTTTGTTCCGGAAATATTAGCCTCGAAGATGACCTCCGAAGTGACCGACCTACAGTAATACAGGATGAGGATTTGAGAACCTAAGCAATGCTTGGGATGCTTAAAAAACTAATGAGTGCTCCACGATTTGAACGATCGACAGAAATCGTCACGTTTCGAGGTCACTATGCTTTCTGCAAATGGACCAAACCGTCATAGCAGAGCCACAATGTGATGAAATCTTTGAAATGTACCAAAAATTGCCTCAGCAGCAACCCAACCGGCACTGGTATACAGAAGAGGTCCGATCTTGCTAAACAACAACGTCCGCACGTTTCATAAACTACCGTTCGAAAATTGAACGAAATGAGTGTCTTTTCAAGCATTTCGATAATTTTCTCACCGGTAGAATCTTCGCCAATCAGGATCAGGCAAAAACGGCCTTCATGGACTTCATCGAATCTAGAGTACGAACTTTTATGCTGATGGAATTAATCGACTTCGACATGAACGCTGTTCTCCAAATAAGAAAGTTTTCAAACAGGGAAGTTTTAAGGGTACTGAGATGAACCTCAAAACGACGAGCAAACTCAGTCCGTCGCGTATTTCTGATTGTGTACCGCTCTGTTGGGATGAAATATGTCGAGTCACTTGAACACTTCCCGAGAAAGTATCTATAGAAGAGATACAAATCTCCAACGTTTATTCGATGTTCTAGACTATCAAGGTTGCAAGGGATGTTCGCGTCTCCGATCAGGTTGATGGAATCCAGCAGCTTCAGGGTATGTTTGGGGGCAGATCTCCATGCATGAGAACAATACTCCATAGAAGGTATAATTTGAGATTTATACAGCATCAAAAGTTACTGAAGTGTGTACAGTTTTTTGGTTCGAAAGTCCCAAGCAGCCTTTGCCACCGACATGATTGTGCCAAGACACATTGGTGTCCATTTTAACCCCCAACAAACTTATCGATGTATAAAGCGGAATTGT
>WOGN01000210.1:0-22533 GCA_015342105.1 Leptinotarsa texana | reverse complement strand
TTGAGAATGAACGAAATCTTGACTTTCAGAAAAGACAAAAAACAATATAAATACATCTCAGTTCCATACCACCAATATACGAAGAACTTTCGAAAGATTTTCAAGGAACTAGATATGAAGGTGGTTTTTAAGTCATACACTACAGAGCCTTTTGGGAAGTTCAAAAGACAAAATCAAGAATTCGAAAAGAGTCTGGAATTCACGAAATTGAATGTAAGGACTGCGATGCAAAATATTATGGACAGACAAAAAGATCTATCGAAGTACGATACAAGTTAAAATATGGAAGACATGAAAAATCAGCAGTCGTCCATCATATTCTGCAACAAAACACTTCCATATACTTCAGTTCATTAAGATTAGTTAGACAAGTTAACAACAATAGGAATCTAGATGCCTATAAGAGTGTAGAAATAAGTAGAAATAATAATATCATGAATAACGATGACGGACCAATACCAAATAGCATACTATGTAGCTTGTTAAAATAATATTATTAGATTTACTGATTACTACATGAGGAAACAGTGTAAAAAGAAATTTAGATAAAAAAATTGTGAAATTAATTTTTATATAGCTGAAAATTGTTTTATATATAACTATAATATTCAAACACTACATAAGGACATATTGTGAAATAATAGATAAGGCAAATTGTAAACTAAATTTAGGGAGGTATACCTATATGGTTTACCTGTATAGTATACTTGTATAGCATAAATGGCGTTAGCTTATGAAAGTTCCCAGTTCGATCTTCCTCTTGAAAATGATCACTTGGTTATCGAAACACGTGTCTAGGTGTTAAAATTACGATTTTGTGTTGGGAAAGAACTCCAGTAATATTCTTTACTACACCAAAGGTTCCAAACAATGCATCATATGTCCCAGATACTCTAACAGAAATCAAAATGAGTCTGGAGACGTATCGAGAAGAGAACATACGTTAGACAAAATGAATATTTCAAAATGGAATGGAATCAACGTACGAACATAGTACGTACGTACACAGGTACGTACGTAGGACCAGACGAAAACGGCCTTCATCAACAGGAATCCATATTGTCTCCAACCCTCTCCTTATTGTATATCTCTGACTTATTGGAAAACACTAAATATTGCTTCACTGACGACAGCGCACTTGTCTCGTCATTCCATTTGGATTCCAAAACATCGGCTGCGGAGGCACATCTTCACCGGAAGCAAGAGATTGAATATCTCAACCAGGATCTAGAGGTGATTTTGTATTGGAGTGAAACTAACAAGGTTCAGTTCACGAGAACCCAGGCATGAATTTTCCCAATAAACATAGGTGTTTCCGCACCGGATATAATGATGTCATGACAGTAAATTCCGCTTCCTGCTTCGATACATTTGTTGGGGGTTGAAAAGTACACCAAACGTCTGGGTATGATAATGTCGCTGGAATTGTGAAAGCTGCTTCTCAATAACTTGGAACACCGTTCTGAACCAGAAAACTATACACACCTTTGCAAATTTTGATGCTTTATGAAGATGAGATCGGACCTTCTTTGAAGTATTGATCTAGTTTATGGAGCATCGCCCCGAAGTATACCCTAAAGCTAATGTATTCTGTCCAGAAGAAGACCATCCGCCTGATGGAGACACGAACATCACATCAAGGTTAGAACTTTGTCTCTCTTTTATAGAAACTTCCAGGGTAGATGTTCAAGTGACTCGGTATATTCCATATTCCACCAAGAGCGGTTCATATCCGAAATATGCGGCGCACTGTAGCTTCTCAGTACACCTCAAACTTTACTGTCTGATAACTCTTTGATTTGGAGATCTGCGTTTGTGTGGAATAAACTTTCTTAGAGCGTTTCTCCAAATGGAATGATTCTCTAGTGATTCAAATCCAACGAGAATCTCTACTTTTGCACTGTAGTACAAGTACTGTAGTACTTGTATTTTGCCTTAAAAAAAAAATTAATTATCATCATAAAATGATAGTCATTTTTTTTGTTTGTTTGAGAATAAACATTTTGGTACCTGCTTCAACAAAGCGACTTTGACAAAAATTATAACAGATATCTAGAATTAGGAATTGGCAAAAGAAGAAACATGTTGAAAAAATGTAAATTAATGAATACTTTGCGAAATGTATTCCATAGAGATTCACACAAGAGCGTTCGTTAAGTACAAAAAGTGAAGAACTTTCTAAACTCATCAGTATAATTACATCTGCAAATTTCGACTTTCATATTTCCCGAGTGGTTAACCTCACAGGAATAGGAAAACGAATGAAATGCCGACGGCGGTTGAAGATGCAGCTCGTAATACTCTCTTGCCGAGTCGGATATATCACGTGCTCCATGAATCACAAATTCTTTTCATCTGCTTTCATCTAAACTTCTGAGGCAATTAGCTGGTGATTTGGTACGGTAAATGTGAGATATTCGATACATCGACGAATACATTTTTGAAGACATGAAATAACCAGGAAAGTAACTGTATTAAATCCTAACCTCAATTTTCTGTATTTCCTTATAACAGGGTGTATTTCCATTCTGAACTTTGTTTTTTGTTCATTATTTCTCAAGTACAGGTACAACAAAAGTTTCTTGCGGATTTTGCCCTCAAGTTATTCATGAAAAAAAAAATGTTGTTCCGTTAATCAGGCTGTCGCCCCCATACGAGCGACAACTCTCAGAAGTTCAAAAATTTGTGCGAGCTAAGGACTAACGAGGTCTTACCTTTCAACGTGTGATTCCTAAATAATGTGTCGTTTTCAATTGAACCTTTTTCACTGATCAGTTGGCTTTTTCCTGACTCCCTGGAGCATCCAAAATTTTAGACTGAAAGGCCATTTACCAAGGCATAGTGAGCGAAACAAGCCATTTCTAGATCCACGCCATGTGTCCATTGAGCCGGGTTTTGATTTCTCATTTCATCTGACTAATATTCTTTTCATCGCAGTTTCAATAGCTCAATTTAGAATTTCCATACCAATCAATTTCCATCATATTTCGCTTTTGGTAAGCGGAAATATGTTGTTTTAAACAATCAATTGTATGACAGTGTTATGATTTTCTTTCGGGTCTCAAGGCCGTCGTAGTTTGGAACTTTATCCTAACATTCCGCTAGCACGAGTGGCTGGCTTATTTAGAGGTGGAGCAACAATAAATTTCAACTCAGGTTTTCAACAAATCCAAGAACCACAAAGTACCATTTGAGTCCTTCATAAGATTTTTCTCAATATCAGTTTTTTCACACAGAGGGGACATAATAAGTATCGTTCCGCCATTTTCGTCGCGGACAAATGTGTCAGAACATTTGATTCTAGCTGATCATTGTTTACCTAATGAATTCTTTACCCTTCCAAGATGTTTTTGAAAGTACTGGTACTCTTCCTTGAGAATAATGTCGCAGTTCTGGTGTGATGAAGCGAACTTTCTGTGTGACATTAGCATTCGTTAACTTGTTGCCTTTATCGATTTCGTTTCCAAATTTACTGAAGATATGTTTTTCATACAATCTGTAACATTATTTATAGAGTTTTCTTGGTGGTAAGCTGGCTATCGAACTTAGCCAGAATTTTTCCGATTTGTATCTGAATGAAATTTGAAGCAATGATGTAGTTCTTTGATCTATTTGTTTCCACCTATAACCTATCTGCAAACGGAACTGATTTACGAAAATAAGCTTCTTTCTAAACTAACAGAATCAAGTTTGTATTATGGAAAAACTCAATATTTCAGAAAAAATCGACTCTTCCTGGAAGAAACGATACCCTCAAGTTTTTCAATCAGTTTCTTTTCTCTATTTGCTTTCGAGAACTTCTCAAAAAAAAAATTCGGTAAGCATTGTTATTCAAATGAACTTTGTAAACATATTCAGACGACTTAGTCATCTTAGTCCAGGGTGAATACAATAATGTAGTGAAGGGATGCATGCAGCAGGCCCTAAATATTATAACAAGATGAACCGAAGAAGAAGGGCTCAACAAAAGCCGATCCAAATCGACCATAGTAGCATTCACCAAGAGGATTAAAACGGAGGGTTTCGGACCTCTAAAACTTCGAAGTGAAGAAATACAAGTGTCGGGGAAGGTTAAATATCTGGGAGTAATCCTAGATCCCAAACTGACCTGGAACCAACACTTGGACAGGATAGAGAGGAAAGCGGAGTTAGCAATGATACTCGCCAGACGCACCAATGGAAAAACATGGGGGCTAAAACCAGACATGGTATATTGGCTATACACGATGGTTGTTAAACCCATGATAACATATGCATCTCTGGTCTGGTGGCCAAAGATGAAGCAGGCGACTATCATCAAAACACTAGGCAAGGTGCAAAGACTTGCATGTTTGGGAATGACGGGAGCAATGAGAACTACTACAGCAGCTGCATTGAAGACACTCCTGAATCTACCTCCTTCACACTCTGTGATAATGGGGGAGGCCAGGATGGGCCAATTCAGACATACTGAATATGTGCACGGATCACATGACACCAAAGTACACCTCTAACACAAACTTCACGGCCACAATCATAAGCCGTGAAGAGTATAAGACCATTAGTCATCCCAAAAACATGTTTGGGAAAAACACCTGGTATGCAGATGGATCGAAGACCAAACATGGAACGGGAGCTGGAATGTACCGAGCGGATAGAAATTTAAACTACATCTATCTGCTAGGACATCCCTCTGTCAGGCGGAGGTGTATACTATCTTGCAGTGTGCAAGGCTTATTAAATTGAGACATCCTCAATGAAATGAGCGGATCAATATTTTTACAGACAACAAGGGCCCTGACAGGGCGCACTAGAGGCTCTGACAAACCCGAAGATGACATCTAAACTGTTCTGGGAATGCCATGAAGAACTGAATAAACTTGCAAACAGGAACATATTTACTTTGTACTGGGCGCCAGGGCATTCAGGAACCAACTTCATATATAGCTGGGAATACCAAAATCATTGGTACGAAACCAGATTAGGACATGGACCAATAAGAAGCACACAAAGTACTGGACATAAGTACCTGGCAACAAAGACAGTAGAACCTTCATTAGGGAACCGTCTGAGAAAAAAACCGAAGAACTATTCCAATATGGTAGGGATCGGCTCAGAATAATAATAGAGTTACTGAACGGTCATTATCCACTTGGATGACACCTGAATAAAATAGGGCTGCACAACGGAGACCTCAGCTGCAGATTATGCAACGAAGGGATAGAAACAGCTCTACACATCTTAAGCGAACGTGAGGCACTTAATCACAGGTGGCAGGCAGTAAAAGGACATACGAAATTACGTCCAGACGAATATGACGAACATCCAACATGGAACCTGTACAAACTGGAACCAACACTGATAAAATGGGTGTCACGAGACTGATTCAATGGTTGTCATGAAAAGATGAAAGAATAAACGCAATAAGCCCAAGGGCTGCAGTGTTTTCTGGAGACTTGAATTAAATGGACAAGTCAGACAGCTCCCAAGGTACCAAAAAATAAAAAAAGCATATTTTCATAATTGAGCTGAATGAGAAAGAGATCTGATTTGAAATATTCATTTCTATAAATCGTTTTGTAGTTACTCTGAAAAATTGAATTTTGGGGAAGTCTTGCAACTAGCACTTATTCATACTTTTATGTGTCAGGTACAAATTCCAATACAGTTTCAATACAAACTATTTCTGTTTCAATTTTGACGTTTAATACAACCTAAATATAACCTACAAATAGAGTAACAAATTCAACTAAAAAATGAGGAAAACATTATAAATTGATTGAGTTTCCACGTGCTATGATTATCGTCAGCAACTAATTTTCAATAGTTGTTGAAATCTCGAAAAACAAATTTTAAAAAGAGAATTAATCATCCCAATGGCAATATTTCCACTATGTTTTACCGTACTGTTCCCCGAAAAGACTTAATAAGGTCGAGGATGCATCTAAAGAGATGACGTCACTCAAGTACCATCCAGAATCATTTCAAGCAGGAATTAGCTTTTCCTTCAATTTCTTCTCCGAGTGGAAATGTTCACTTTGATAAATTAGGTTTCCACCGCTATACTTCCGGGTTTCCTTAGAAAATATGTTTTTCATCACAACGAAAGGGATTTCGTCAACCATTTGTGGAGGTGAAAAGAATTCCAATTTGCTTTTTCATTTCGAGAACGTATATAAATTGAAATGAATTTCACTCAACCAAATTTTTTGAAGACAAGGAACTATATGAAAAACTCAATGATAAAATCATATATTTTTCGGTATCATACGGAAATATTAAATATCTTCTGCTTCTTCTGATTTATTTTCACTATTACTATGTCCGCGTCTCGTCATCAACAGGAGCCAACAGCAAATTTGTGGTTTCAGTTAAGATACCTATCATCTATTAGCAACAACTATTATGACCACATATACAACTAAAGCTATCTGTGTGACATCCGGGTCCAGAATGTAAATACAGAAAACTGTTAACGAATTTATTTGAGAACGAAAATGTAAATTTAGCGCAGATAGTACTCAAAAATGGGAAAAACTATGTTTTAGTTATTAGCTTTCTCAGTGCAGTTGGCTCCTGTTGATGAGTTTATGCATGCAAGTATATGTAGTTTTCATCAAACTAGTGTTGCCATCCTTCCAATAAGCTGCACCTCGCTGGCTAGGTCACTAGGCAGAAACACATATCTGCAGTTTTGATCCATTTTTCAGTGTTATGTTCACTTAAACACGTATCAAATATGTTTTGGGATAGTTCTTCACGACTGACGCTGAGGTCTCTGTTGTATATCTGTTCGTCTTTGATACAACTACGACGTTTCGGCAAAATCGCACTATTCATCTGTCGTCTCTGTCGATGTTTCATCTTTCATACGCTGCTGTATTCTATAACTGTGGCGTGGAATGCCCTGATTGGTGAGCGTTGTGTATGCTTGGTGGAAAGCATTCATGTTGGTTGGAGGTTATACGAGTGTGTGATGTATCTCACCCGACTGGAGGCATACTGATTATTGTTCCGGGCGATGCAATTGGATATTATGGTTCTTTTTGCATCTGAGAGGTAGTGTGCGTTATCCCTCTCACTCAAACTGACGATCGCCCCAATTTCGATTGCCTCATGATTTTGGTTTTCTGGTGCTGTTCTGATCGCAAGTTTGCAACAGTCTCCTGTTAAAATTCCTTTTTAACGCTAAGCCAAGACAAATAGCAGGCATTTTCAGAGATTTGTGATTACGTGTACAAGATTGGAGGTACACTGGTGTCCCTGTGGGCGCAGGCTCCATCTAGGAGTTACCAGAGAGGAGAGGAACCGTTTCTTATCAATCATGTTCAGTTTTTCGCCCAGCTCAATCTACTCAGATTGCTCGGAGCATGCTCGACTTTTCCTATACCACTTGAACTCTCAATACTTCAGCATCAAGTTCACCGTAGAGACTGAGCAGAACCAACGAATAGCATCCTAGATGGACTCATCGAATGAGGTGGTGTAGAACTTACCCACAAAGTATACCAAAAACCCATGCACACGGATAGATACCTTTACGCACTACTGAACTACCATAATAGTGAAGAGAGAGGAGTCATCCCTACTCTAACTGAACAGGCTTGAAGGATATGTGAACTAGAGTATATCAAGAAGGAGCTGGGAAGTCTTCAAGTAACCTTGAATTCGACGTGATACAGTTTACCCGAGATCAACAAATCCATGAAACTGAAAAGTTCCTTGGTTCAAAGCTGGGAAAAGGCTCAGATAGTTGCACGTGCGCATCTATCATATATTCCTAAGGTCACAGCCAGAACTGGAAACACAACTTTGAAAAAGTTTCCAAACCCGTCATGTATTACCAAGAAAATATAACCAAGACACTGGTCGGCAAAAGACAAAAGAGATACACTATCAATAGCAGAGGTTTATAGCATACTGTGTACTTGTGAAAAGGTATACATCGGTACCACCAACAAATCCATGGATAAAAGATTCAAAAAACATGAAAGAAACTACAGACTAGACCAAACCGCTGTGGCGGAACACGCACTAGGAGAAGGAAACCACCGGATTCTGTTTGAAAACACAAAACTGATTGCCCCCAAACAGAGATCCACAAACACACGGATAATTTCAACAGAAAAGAAGATGTGACCCTCAACTGAATATGGAATCCCATTCCGAGAAGTTCAAGAATAGCAAACAGCATAACCGGCAGGTAAAAAAGGATCGATGAGTGTTATTGACAATTCGCCTCATCCAGGTAGAGGTACTATCACAACAAAATAACTGTGTCAAAGAAATACGCTTTACGCAGCCATAATATTCAGTCATTGGCAATAACTCAGGAAGAAATTAAAAAATCGACGGTGTTCAAAGACGAAAAAAATGACGTTGAATCCCTGAAGACGTCAGTCACTCAAGTTAGCAAAACCAAATGATTGTCTAAAAACCGTAATAACAAACGAATTCAAAGTATGGCCGCGAAAATATTGTAACGAATCTGAAGCCGCTCCTGACCTGTACGCCGGCCGAATCATGTAACAAACATATGACACCGCGAAAGAATGCAGTTGGCGATCACCGCTAAAACTCTAGTTGAGTACCGAACCGACTACAGACTTCTAGAAAGAACTGTTACATTATAAAAGCACGCCTTCCTAACCCAAGGAAGCAGTACAGAATATCAATCGAGCAGCTAAACAAGAAATTCAAATAGTGAAAATGAATTAGGCGTTGTTATTAATTACTAATTATAATTTGTGTTGAATATAAATCAGTTTGTGACTAGTGAAATATTTTTGGAAATAAATTTGTTTAAGACAGTTAATTCTTTAATTTGTTACAATATAAATCTCTACATTGAATCATTTCGCAGATCCCAACGTTAGCACATAACAAGTTTCTTGCCTATTATTATTATAATTCGTTCGACAGAGATATCCATATTAACCGGACTAAGTCAAATCCATATTCAGAGTAAATACGGGCTTTCAACAGATGGGCTGATTCCCAAACATCGAGGCGCCACAATGCGCCGCCCCTGAATTTACATATTATAAATGTCTTTCCCACTTCTACATATTACAATAATACCATTTACATCCAGGCAATTCAATCTTCTCCAGAAAGTAGGCAAATATTCGTATAATAGAGTAATATTCTGACGTCTTTGTTCAGCATAGTTCATGTAGGAAGCTCTCCAAATGAAGGATATTTTATTTAGTTATTGAAAAACTGAAGAGTGCAGAAGAAAAACGTATTCGACGACATGAGTTTTTCGGTGGTGAGTTGAATGAAAAATAATCAATTCAGATGAGTGGATCATTCAGTACCCTGTTTGAAAAAACAGCACCTTGCCTTAGGCACGATTTATACAATATTGGTATGTCGTAACATTGAACCCATACCATGAAGTTGATGGGAAATATTTTCTATAAACCATTGTATAGTGTTGATATTGCTGAATAATGCATCCAGTTCATGATAAGGTATTGCTCCATCTGGAGCACAACCACACAAATTCCATGAATTGAAAAAAATATCACGATTTTTACTTCGAATATATCAGCTGATGGAAAACATTTCAAGGGACTACTGAATTGCTGATAAGTTTTTAATTCAAAAAAGGATCAATGTATTTTCTACTCCCCATATATTTTGATCAGAAGGGTATTTCGTTATATTGATGATCATCAATTTGATCATTTCCAGATACTTTGACATGGTCCTTGTGCTCTCTCTGTATTACTCTCTTTTCCATACTCATAAAAATATAATTATGTTCAACATTTAATTCGAACACTTCTCAGTGCAGACTCTTACGATACCAACAGATATTTAATATATCGCTTTGCTGACGACATCACACTTGTCTCGTCTTTTCAATTGGAGTCCAGGTTATCTGCTGCGAATGCACATCTTCACCAGGGGTAGGTGGTTGCATTTCTCGAAGGGAATCTAGAGGGGATTTCAAATTGGGGTGAAAGTAACTAGGTTCAATTCAATGTGAAGATAACCCAATTATCAATTTCCTCCATAACGATGAATGTCGTCGAACCCGATATAATAATGTCGGGACAGATAATTCTGCTTTCTGCTCAGATAAGTCTCAGCACAATTATGTTGCTGAGATTGCAAAGGCTGCTTTCTGAAAGCTTAGAACGCTGTTCCAAACCAGAAAACTGTACACGCCTTAGCAACTTTTGATTCTTTATAAAGCTCAGATCAGATCTTCTTTGGAGTATCGTTGTTATGTATGGAGCTCCGTCCCTAAGAATACCCTGTAGCTGCTGAATTTCATCCAGAAAAGAGCCACCCGCTTCATTGGAGACGCAAACATCACTTGCAGTGTGATAGTCTGGAAAATCGAAGAAAATTTGGAGATTTGTGATGAATTCAATCTCCAGCGATTCAAATCTAATGTGAGTCGCTAGTATCACACACGCACCACTCCCAGAGCGCCTTGAAGTTTTTTTCTGTAGTGCTTATGTATCGTCCTTAAGAAAAATCATACATTTCTGAGCATATTTGAGGTTCTTAACCACTTCAACCACGTCTCTGCTCACATACTGCAGAGAATAATTGAATCTATTGAGGACACCCTTTACACACCAGAATAAATGCACTGGCTTTCGACACGTGCTTCACCAGCCAAGAGTATTTTCAATAGAATCATTCATCGCCAGAGATTCAAATTTTATATATCAAGCAAATATTTTGGATACATTCTATATGATACCGTTCATGAAACATGCTTGTTTCGGGTTTGACGGCCGTGGTGTACAGGATATATGCCTGAGGATTCGTCTGAAAATGGAAGTTGTAGCTCTCATATCATATATATTATTTGGAGTTGAAGCTCCGATGTATTTCCATCTATGTTGTAAACATGGGCAATGCGATATGCCCTGCGAGGACAACTAGAGAAACATCTACGTATAGGAGAGTACTATTGATTAGACCGTTGAAAGTGCGCCGTTTGGGATTGGATCACTGATGATGCTTTATTTTCAAATTCTGATATCTATGAAAGTTGCAGAGAAAGACAATGGCGTATCTTCATCAGCGGTTTATCCCTGATGAATCACCATCATTAGTATTTGTTAATTGAGTCTTTTGTCTTTTCTGTAAGTGGCATCTTTCTGAATTTTCCTATGAGCTTTGTACTTCAAGTCATCTGCAGTTCAACAAGGCATTTGTGATTCAACCTACCACCACTGATGACACTTATGTCCAATTGGTATTGGATTTATGATGAACTAGTTGCCTTGCGTTGGAAATTGTAGAGGAAAACAGGAGAGGAATTCCATAAGTCAGTCCATGATGACGCTTGGTTTACAATATCTTTCAAAGCATTGTTTATCAATTATATTGGTTGAATGGGTCTTCTACCGATCCTTTAGATAGTGTCGCTGTGAGAAAATGATAATTTCATTTAGATTGGTCCTCTGAAGGCAGCAGCGTTTTCAACCCATAATTGATTGTGCATTATATGATTAGCACAGTTCACTGTGCCGACACCGACATTAACGGTCATAGTGACCGTTTCGTTATCATGTGAATAAGCAGAGAATATTTGCTCTCATCAGTATTTCGATGAGATCACCCTTGGTACTGGCAAGGGGACCAGTTAAGGGGTCAGCAAGATCATTCTAATTAGAAGCGTGAGGACTTTTCATTCAACCACTTGGAACTGAAATTCATAAACTCAACCAGTATCTATCAATGATTTACTATGTTTTATACTTCCGAATCTGTTTCGAACTCAACCTCTATTATTTTATAGACGCAGATGCATATATAGAATGTTATTTTTTTCAGTTAAGTCAATCTTGGAAAAATAACTCATTTTTTCAAAAAATGGCATTACAAGACTGGGCCGCCTTGAGGAAAAAATAAATGACCTATGCCATGCATACACGGGCATTGGATACCGACAATTACAAATATTCCAATGGTCGCTTGGATGGCCTACAAGATTTTTACAGTTCCCGAAGGTAATTTGGGCGTATATGACCCTACGGAAATCCACAACAGGGGCCGACTGAAGAAGCATATGAGAGACTGTTTGATATATCTCGGATATTATTTGTTATTTTTCTTCACTTATTGATATTGTTTGATAAGCTCTTGACTGAAAGGAGATCCCAACAACTGAAAGTTTGAGGGTCCAATTGCAAAAGATTTTTGACCAATTTTTACAAAATGAATACTTTAGTTCTGTATATAGTGTCTTGTATCCTTTTGTTAACACCATCAGGTCAACTAGGGTGTTTGAAAATATTTATTTTGAGTCTTGGAAATTTGTTGACGGCACTTATATAATCGGATATCCAACACCTGGGACAAATAATGTTTCAATACGGATATCACTTTCAACAATTATCTACCTTTCAGAGTAAATAAGTTACATGCATGTAATTTCAGATTTCAGAGCAGTACTGTTTAGTCAAATATCACCATATTTCAAAATACTCATTTTAGTTATCATTTACTTATATCGAAATCACTTATCTCATTTAAAATCCAATAGTCTGATCGCACCTCTTGGAGGAGGTATAAAAGACAATGTTGAAACAATGCATGAAAGATTTCATCATCGAAATCGAAGGCGACGGACTCAGTTTTTTCTGAACATTGTGTATTAGAAATCTGCTTATATGATTTTCTTTGGCCTACTCTGTGTTAAGATCATCTGTATTTTTTTTGAGCCACGCAGTTCCCCTCTTCAAAAGTAACTTTCTCTAACACCGTGTGGAAAATATTGAAATAGGGATCAGTATTTTTAACAACCCTTGTTTATTTCGACATATAACAAGTTTCATATCCGAAATCAACGCATTCCTGTTCCACGAAAAAACATTTACCGTCTCCAACATCACTCAATAGAATCTATCAAAGTTACTGAAGTTTCCCGCAGTACTATTTGAATATAAAATAAAATCTTTATGGTTGTTTCTTATAGCTTTCCAAGCTATTCCTGCGAGGAAACGGTGCTTTAAATTGAAATTGATATTGCCCACCTTTCTTTTTGGCCCGAATGAAATTGGTCCATTATTTTCAGATACGTGAAGGGGTATGGTGAAACCTCATGGAAAATGAAACGGGCAAGTAGTGCTGGTTTTCAATGAATATCGAACGTTCAGGATATTATTCATTACTAAATGAATTGCCATAAAACGTAGCAATCCTGATGCTAGTTCATATTTATCAGATAAATTGATTAAGGCTTTCGCAGCCAAGATTTTCAGTGTTACGATCTTCGTTCGGGTTTGAAGGCCGTCGTGGTTTGAAACTGTATCCTAACATTTCGCCATCACGAGTGGCTGGCTTCTTCAGAAGTATATTCATCCTGGTGGTTTACCGATAACTCTTGGCCGCGAAAACCTCAATCAATTCAATCAATTGTATGTTGGCTTGTATAAAAATCGATTCAATCCATATAGTTTCTATGGAACAACAATAGATTTCAACCAAGTTTTTTCAACGAATTCAAAAATCACAAAGTCACATTTGAATCCTCCATAACATGTTTCTCAATATCATTTTTTTTTACTCAGAGAGAACGTAATAAGTATCGTTCTGCCATTTTTTCGCAGACAAATGTGTGAGAATATTCGATTCTAGCTGATCCTTGTTTACCTAATGAATTTATAACCCATCCAAAATGTTTCTGAAAGTACTGGTTCTCTTCCTCGAGAATAATGTTGCAGTTCTGGTGTGATGAAGCGAACTTTCTGTGTGACATTAGCATTCGATATCTTGTTACCTTTATCAATTTCGTTTCACCAGCCAGCACGAGTGGTTGGCTTCTTCAGAGGTCTATTCATACTGATGGTTCACCGATGACTAGTGAATTCTAGTTCGTAAGCTGTATTCATGTTGAAACCGGTAACCCGCCTTTTCAATTGGTGCGTTGTTATTGGCCGAAGTGTTATTCACTGTTGCATTGCACTGCTGCCACCTTAGCATCTTTTAGTATGGGATTCCAAATCCGGTTAAGCGTTATCGCCTCCTCTTTTTTGTTGTAGTTTTCTGTATGTTTATGGATTTCTATGGCTTTCTGTACAAGCCGTCTGTGGTATCCATGATCGGGTGCAAGTAGTTTCACATCTTCAAACAGTATCGTATGATCTCTTTCACTAAAGGCGTGTTTCGCTATTGCCGATTTTTCTATTTGACATAATCTACATTTTCTCCGATGTTCATTCAGCCTTGTACCAATGAATCTTTTGGTGGTAGCGGTATAAACTTTTCTACAGGTGTATGTTATACGGTATAACCCCGCAGCTGATTGTGGATCTCTTTTGTCTTTCGCAGATATCAGGCTTTGCTGTATTTTTCTGGTGGGTTTTAACATAGTTTCTATGCTATGCTTCTTTAGGATTTTTCCTAATCTATCTGTAACCCTAGGGATTTACGGTAGGAACGCACTTGCAACCGTTTGAGATTCCTCCCTATTTTCAGTTGTACTACTTGAAAATATTTGAATTCTTTTTGTAGATGTTTCGATTTACATATTCTACGGGCAAGTTTCGTCAGGGTGTTGATAATTTCCCACTTTTGACTTGGATAATGGTTCGAGAGTGTATGCAGATATCTGTCCATTGTTGAGCATTCATGTGGTCCAGAAATAGGTTCAGTCTGTCCCTACCGTGTCTCCAGACAACGAAGGTATCATACACGTATCGTAGCCAAATGGTTGGTGTGAAATCAAAAGCGTCGATTGCCTTCTGCTCAAATTTTCCCATGAAGAAGTTGGCTATCTCTTTGAGAGGTAACCAACCTGTTCTCTAGTGATATTGTCGGACTCTGCAAGGCTTCTTCCTGGGAAGTTACTTCCAATGGAGAGGATCTTTCTATGAGCAATTAGACGGTGTAGCGATGAGAAGTCCAGTGAGCCAACTTCTTCATGGAGAAAGGATGTAAGGACGGACACTTCAGGAGGGTGGCATCATATGCATCCCCCTGAATAACCAGTATGCTTATATAACCGGAAAATTGACAGATTTAGTGTTAAATAACTTTGTAGCACAAATTTCCTAATTCTTTAACAACAAGAAGATTGCTGTTGCTGTATTTCTCAATATTGAAGGAGCATTTGACAATGCACTACCTGAATCTATAGGATCATCTCTGGCTAGGAAAGGTGCAGAGTCGACCATACCTAGCTGGATCTATGCCATGCTGGTAAACAGAACTGTAACTATGACTCTTCAAAGCGATGCCACCAACTATCAACTACGAACTGCCTTATGAAGTACTCTTCCTGAGTAGAGAGTACTGAATCCTCCAGGAGAAGGAAATATTGAGAGCAAATATTTGTTGGTTCACAGATGGATCAAAAACACCACCCGGTTCTGGTGCAAATGTTTTCAATCGCAGATCCAGGATAGAAATATCAATCTGCCTACGAATCCATGCGACGGTATTTGAAGGCGGAAATGCATGCTGTTGAATTGTGGAAGCTCTTGGCTCCTACCGAGTAAAGTCTAAATCGGTAGCAAATTGCCAAAAACGACTCTCTTCGTTAGTAAGACTCCACAGATTATCTCTGTGCCATATGGCCAGTATGGCCATATGGCACAGAGAGGCAATGAGGCTGCTGACTCCCCTGCAAAAGAGGGTGCTGCAATCAGCGTCATCTACCAAAACCTGTCATTAGCATTGCTAAAGGCTTATCCAAACAAATATTGAATACCTGGATGGCAAGAAGATTTATAGACTTCTGACAGAATTTTCCAGGATTGACTCACCCCAAGGCGTTTATTAACCTTTCGAAGTTTGACACCAAAAAGTTGTTGGACTATAGTATCTAAAAGGCCTCCTCTCAGGTCAGTGTTGCCTGAATCATCCTATGCAGAGACTCGGACTGTCGAAAGATAGTGTGTGTCACCTCTATCTGGAAAAAATCAAAAGCAGAGCATATACTTTGTGCGCGCCCCGCTGCGACCAAATCAGATTTTCAAAAGTATATGACCATCTGTCCCGAAAGATCACCCACCATATAAACTTAACGGCTTTGTCAAAAATCTCTGTTTATTTGGTCGAGTTAGAATAGGTAGGAGCTACAATAAACTATTGCGGGTTCCGGTGGAAGTTCGAATAGACCCACTCTTTTTTGACCTAACCTTACCTCACTCTGTTGAAGCCCTCACGTGAACTGTATTCCTGAAGTATGCCTGAAGTGTCCATCATCCCGGTTTAACTAGGTTGGTCTACAGTGACAAGTGTTAAAGGTACAGTATTTCCGAAAATTTTTGAAGATGGCAGCCAAATGGAAGCTTTTAATTTGGTAACCCTTTTCATCAGTAATTATCAAGAACTGACCTGTGCCCTTGCTTTAGCGAATTTAGAGAGCTAGTCGTTCCAACTGGGCACAAATGATACTTTCTCGATCTGAATCAGGAGAAGAGTGGGAATAAGGTAAAGTTTAAATAAACCGTTCAGTCACTATCATAGGGTTCGAGAATCACGTGAGTTTAGTAAATTTGAAAGATTTTTCCTAGTCTTTCGAACCGCCTCTGTGTGCTCCTACACACCTAATATAACTTTATGGTTGCACTGAGATACCGAGCCTTGTTAAGATGTATAGTTGCGGTATCATCACATGTCATGCTCAACATTAATGTAATGTCTTTCGGCGAAATATGAGACTCCCACTTTACGCAACCTCAGAGGCAATGAATGGCTTTGCCAAAGCACATTCGTTCATTTACTGAACTACCAATTTATTTTCTTATGTAGGGCTTACATAATTCATTCAGCAGGGAAAATAATGATTCCTCCGCGGAGTTATGTTCCTTAATAAGAAATTGAACGGACTGGATGAACGAGAAGGAGACGTTAATCTTGAGGAGATGTAGACTGATTTCGGTAGTTTATGAGTTCCGCCTAGGAAAGGAGCGATTAGGTTCATCATCAGAGCTGAGAAGTTAATGAAAAAAGTAGTAAAAAAAGGGAAATTTTTGAAAAATCTGAAGAAACGGCATGGCTATCACTTTCCTGAAAATACAAAAATAATTATGAAAGGAAGGTCTTGGCTTCCTATATCTTTTTACCAAAAAATGTAGAAATATTTCAAAGCAAGGAGGAAAGCGGAATTTTACCTCTTTCAATTACAATCCTGAGAATGATTTCTGACTCAACAAATGGTTTGAAATACAAACTGAATAGAGAAGAGCAACTGATAACTTCCTTCATCAGGCATGTCACATCGGTTTGTCAGGCCGCTTTCAAGATATCAGTTCGAACTATTTGGTATAAAAGGCAATAATATCGTTCATAAAATGCTTCAATGATTCAGTGTATCTGTGGAGTAAGGAGGGTGAGTGTAGACCACAGCACTTAGCCAACATGTGACCCATTTCACATCCTCCAAAAGAGTTGTCCTCCTAGGTCATCGTTCATCCTGTCCTCTTCAGGAAGGTGGACAGGTCACTAGGAGACATCTCCTTTATATTTGCAGGTGTAGTCCAAGATTTGATGAACACACAATACCTTTGGCAACTTTGAAGTGTCTCACGGTGGCCTCCGCGAAGGTTTTGGAAAGTGCAGCGACATTACTGTCGTTGCGCGGCTTCTTCAACCTTCTTGTGGTTCCCTCCATGGAGGTGCACAAGTGGGGGAGCTTTCCTGCATGTTGGAGATAGAGTGGGGGAGGAGGAGGGTGCACTTATGAATGCTGCCACTTCTGCCTCTTTCGCTTATTCCAAGCGGTAGATTGGGGTGGACATTTCTGTTCATCCCCTGCTACCGGCTTGGATTGACATGAGCACTTCCGTTCTGCCTCGGGAATGGTTTTTGATTTTGTTGTTTCTGTTTTTGTGTTTGTTTCATTCATGTGTGTTCCAACGAGTAGTAAGAGAAGAGTTGGTCACCTCTGGCAGAGCACCGCATTACCAGTGTATTCATATAACAAGAATTGATTCGTTTCTATGTGAATAGCTTTCTATTCACCACATTTTCTTCTGATAAATCGGCGATTTTCCAGGAATGTATATTTACTATGTATCTAACTGAATTATTATATGTTTATGTTTGTTTCAAATATGTTTTTTTTCGTTAACTACCTATAGCACCCCTACGAACGACAACACTCAGATATCTAAACTTGTGCGAGCTAAGGACTAACGAGATGTTACCTTCTAACGTGTGATTCCTAACACCATCTCAAACATCGACATAGGTATAGTAAGCTATCCGTTGACAATGAACATATGCTATCGGCGACTTTTTTTAGACCTATTGAATGAGAAGAATTTGTAATTATAGGTTGCTTCGAAAGTTTCATCCGTTTTTATAAATCTAATTTGAACTGTAATATTTCAACAAATATGTATTCAATTCATCCGAGATAAGAGGCGTTTGAACCAGTGCACTTCTGTCAACATTGATGAATTCTGTCAGCATGAAATTTGCGTGCCCGCAATTCAATGAAGTTGAAGAAGGCCGTTTTTGCATGGTTCTGATTGGCGATTGGAAAGTTGTCGAAGTGATAGAAAATATGGCAGTCGATTGACGAGAGTTCTGGAGCAGAATCGGATATCTTCTGTTGATCAGTGCCGACTGCTTCTGATGCAATTCTCACCAGAGGCTGACCAGCATACGGGTAGCAGCATATTGGTAGTTTTTCGCCTTTGAGAAATGCTGGGTGGCCAGCTGGGTGGCCATTGGGAGGCCAGCTTGGTGGTCACTTTCCTAAACGTCTCATGTTGTCATTGATCTGTTCAAAATCTGTTTGGAATCTGTTTAAAATCTTCTTTTCCATTAATAAGCTGCCGCCCCCATGGGATAACGACAAGTTGAGAAACTTGCGCGAGCTAAGGACTAGTGGGTCCAGCATATCAACGTACAGTGAGGAGAGTAATGTCCATGTGAGGAGAGGCAAATTCTTCCACAGAGTAGAAACAATTTTTAAGAAGGTAACATTTTAGTTTTTCTTTGAAATTCTGTAGTCGAAGCTGCCTTATTCTCTCCGGTATTTTATTGTAAAGCCCTAGGGGAGGGAAGTTGTTTTTTGATTTTGTAAGTCGAAGTGACTGTTTTCATGAGATTAGATGAACGGATGTTGTAGGGATGGGACTTTGATATCAGTTTGAAATTGCTTTTGTGTTTGTGAATATGAATCATAGAATAGTATATGAACAAACACGGTAATGGCATTATTCCATATTTAACAAACAAGGGTTTGTAGTGATCATTAAAATTTGCTCCAGATGTTATTCTGACACTTGACTGATATACGTGTTCCGACCAGTTGAGTTTATCATGTATAATTATACTCTGTAATTTCGCGTGGTTTCCATTTGCCATCTGGTTGTTTGTAGAAATTGTGAAATGTTGCGTTTTATCTCTATTCAGTTTGAGGTTGTTGGAATTACACC
Organism: Leptinotarsa texana; assembly: GCA_015342105.1. NCBI lineage: Eukaryota > Metazoa > Arthropoda > Insecta > Coleoptera > Chrysomelidae > Leptinotarsa > Leptinotarsa texana. The sequence continues at coordinate 3,181 of WOGN01000210.1, read as the reverse complement.
ACGTTTCGGCTTTACTTTCCATTGTTTCCATAGTATTTAGGCTCGAAGTATCCTTGTCCAAGTTAACCAAAGTAGCGTCGTCTGCAAACATAATTATAGTTTTTGGAAGAAGGTAGAAGAACATGTCGTTTATGTATATAATGAACAGTAATGGGATTAAAATTGAACCATGTGGTACTCCTTGCTTCACTGTTCTAAATTCTGATAGCTCATCATCCACAATAACGCACTGTTCTCTGCCAATTAATACGATTTCAGCAGCTGGAGTGGTGGACCTCTAATGCCATAGTATTCGAGTTTTTTCAATAGACTAGTCGAGACATAGTCGAAGGCCTTGATAAGATCGCACATTGTGATTCCCGCATGTTTACCAAGCTCAAGGCCCCCTGCAATGGTCTGTGCAAACCTACAGATAGCATCAATTGTTGAACAACTCCTCCTGAATCCGAACTGATATTCGTGTAGGAGAGAATATTTCTCGAAATATTTAATTAATCTTCATTTCAAAATTATCTTTATGATTTTGAAAAATACTGGAACCAAAGAAATAGGTCTGTAGTTATCATTTAATTTTTCGTTGCCTTTTTGTTAGTATAGGAATAATTTCGGAGATTTTCAGTGCATCAGGAAACACTCCTTCACTGAAACATAGATGAATGACTTTCGATCACACGTGACGAATCGATTCAAACAAGGACTTCAAAACGTGACAATTTCTGTAGATCGTTCGAATCGTGGGGTTCCCACTTTTCGAGCTTTTCAAGTTTCGTAATACGTTTTTAGCCACATTTTTCAAAATGATGGTTCATTGCTCAGAATCGTTTGCAATATATCATTGTCAATTTCAAAAGTATTAAACTACATTTTTTTTTTAAATTTGCGTAATCAGTTTTCTTATACATGACAAAATTTTAACAAAAGTTCAAAATGTCAGTCAAACTCAAATTTGACATTTTGAAGTTTCGGTAACTTTGTTTCTAAGTTTCTGTACTTTCCCAGGTTACGAAATATGAACTCCCGATTTGATATTGTCTCGAATAGAAATTCAAGAAGAGTTAAATCCAGTCAATGTTCCACCCGTATCAATCTACATATCTGGGTATGTGTCCAGCCAATCATACACTGACTAATTTATAAATATAACCGACCAGTCAGTTTTTTCTCTAGATATATGACAAATAATATGATTTTCACATATTCCTGCTCACACATTTATTTTTTCGGAAGTTTGTGTGTGACTTTCTCATAAAGTATTCATATATTATCCTTGAGCCCACAAACAGAATTTCAACCCGCCTTCTTCATCTCCCGGTTCCAGAGTTTGTGAAATTTCTGGCTTGAATGATTCAATTTATTTTTTACAAAGCATCACCTGATATTTTTCTGGGGATATATAAGTTCAAACTAGGCACTCGCAAGCTTGAATGAGGATTATTACGAAAACATTGCAATATTCGCATACCATTTAGTATCGTCACGAAAGAGCATTATCCCCGAGAAAGCGCACAAGTTCAATTTTATCTCGCACACTCAGTTCTCTCATAATGTAACACTAATTTCTACTGCCTCACAAAATACTTTTCTTGCTAATCGAGCATAATCTGAAATTTGGTATACCACTATTTGCGATGGTACCCAGTCCAATGGTGATTTCAAAGTTTCACTAAAAAAATTCAAATACGATTCTCTGATTTTGTTAAAAAGAAAATGATATTTGGTCCCATAATACAGTTTTTTCAACTCTACAATTCAAAATGAAGTTCTTCGAAGTCGAAAACAAGATGCAAATTCAAGGGTGATTTCTGTACAATGAAGATACATACTGAAAAAAATCTCCTTCCAGAACAACACATTTCAATTATGAATATTGAATCACAGGAAAATCACTGTTCCTCATTCAGGATGTCCTCCGGATATTCACAATGAGATTGAGATAGACATCTCACACAGAAGTGCTACACAATGAAATATAAGCAAGAGCATTGAAATGAAGTGATTTTTCATTTTTCGCAAAACATATTCATTTATCCATCAATTTCTATTTTGTCCCCTCCAAAGTAGTCCGCTTCAGATATAATATACTTGTGTCAGTGAAAACACTATGTATTCAACTCTCCATTTGTACCTTTTCATATGACTTTCAGAGAACTAAGAAAATATGTATCTCCCCAAAGAAATTCTTGCAGATGTTTTATGTTTGTCAGGCAACAGGACCTCGCCGAAATAATTCGAGAAAAATAAACAGGTCATTTCTGATGAATACAATAAACATTACAGTGAAATAGGGTAAAAACTTGCTGACAAAATCCTAGAATCCGGTTCTTTTAAAGACCAAACAGTTGAAATCAATAAAAGTATGTTCTTATATCCCACAGAAACTGAAGAAGTTTTACGAATAATACAAAAATTGAAACTAAAAAAAGGTCCTGGACACGATGGTTTTACTGCAGAAATGTTGAAGCATATAACAGATTTTATAACAGTCCCTCTTACCCACATAATTATTAGTTACTTCGAAAACGGAATCTTTTCAAATATGTTGAAAATGTGTGTTATCAAACCGCTCTTCAAGAGTGGTAATAAACAACAAATTCCAAATTATAGACCTATTTCTGTGATATCACACAGCAAAAATTTTTGAAAAAATAATGAAAAAAGAATGACACATTTCATGAAAAAACATAATATCCTGTCCCAACAACAAGTATGGATTCAGAGAATGAAGATCTACAGAAGATGCAATATTGGAACTGACGACTCATATCTACAAATCACTCAACATCTCCAAACCGTCACTCTGTTTTTTATTGACCTTTCCAAAGCCTTTGATACTGTTTGTCGTACAAGGTTTATTGGGAAACTGGAAAAAATTGGCATGCGGGGTAAGCCGCATGATCTATTGAAATCGTATCTCTAAAACCGTAAACAAGTAGTTGATATTGATGGTGCAGTAAGTACACCAAGCACGATTACCTACGGGATTCCCCAAGGTACGGTCTTAGGCCCTCTTCTGTTCACCATCTATATAGACAGCCTATTGAAAATGACCTCTGAAGGAACTATTCTGAGCTTTGCAGATGACACAGCAGTATTTTATAGTGACGATACATGGCAACAACTGAAAGCGAAGGCGGAAAAAGATTTCAACAATATTAATAAATGGTTTTTATACAATAAACTT
>WOGN01000209.1:0-29087 GCA_015342105.1 Leptinotarsa texana | reverse complement strand
GTAATAACTTGTTAGTTATTGAGTCGACCCCCGGTGTTTTCTTAGCTTTTGCGGCCCTAATATATTCCTTCAGTTCTTCCACAGAAGCTGGAGGGAACTGTACAGCTGCCACTAAATAGACAGTATACACCCCAGAATTCAAACGACTTCACTTAGTTACAAACCTGGTTCTTTTGAAACAGCTACCGTTCTCGATGCTAGGCGAGGCAGCTGTACTGAAAACCATCATCACTTCCTGGGGGGTCTTCAAATCCTGCTTGCTGTAATTGGTTTTGTTGGTGAGCACCGTCCCACCAGATTGCAAACTAGACTGGACGACTCTGTTCTCACTGACTTTTCCCCCGAATTCCGTATACTTCGACTCGGACTCGAACTTGTCCTCCTTGCTGTCTATCTTGAAGCTCTTCGTCTCCCCGGACGAGTGCACCTTGACCTCCCCACCGAACAGCTTGATCCCCGGCTTCTTTTCCCTATCAAAGGGAAGAGGTGATAGTAGGTAGCTGGGGGAAGGTTCGCTGGGGCTCAGTAGCGGACAGTTGCCTGCGTCGAAAGAAAACGACTTGCTCTTGTCGGCATCGATGAGTCTCGTGTTGCCGAGAAAGGGTCCCGGAGAGTTCAGAGGAAACACCGTGTTCTGGAGCTGCGGGATGTTGTCGAAAGCGTTTTTGTTCTGCGTGAGAATTGAGGCGACGTTCACCGAGCTGCTGCGCGTGTACTTGGCGTTGGAAGGCTTTCCCTTACAGCTGCGGTACTTGTGGACGTCCAGCTCAGTGACGGTCTGAAATATCATCTTGCAGTGGGGGCATTGCATATCGGAGGAAAGGTTTTTAAGCAGGAGCTCCTTGATCAAGCTCTTCTGCATCGAGGGCTCGGTCACCTCACTCAGGGACCGCTTCCGGTTCTTATTGGTCAAGTTGAGAGGTTCCTCGGATGGTTTCGGTTCGACATAAGGCTCTGCTTTGCTGTACCTGAACTCGCTAGAAGTAGGTTCTTCGCAGAGACGTTTCGAGTTGACAATGGTGTTGTTTTTGCTGATGATTTCGTTGATGGTCATCGACAGCAATTCGGTAGCAGGACTCTGACTTTCGTCGCCGATGTTTTCCTTGGATACGTTGTCGTAGAAGGCCTTCCCCGTGTGGAACCGCGGTTTGTAAGGCTTCTGCAACGCGACCTGCTCCTCTTTCGACTCGGAGGGGTTCGGGGAGTCCCTCGTGTACTTCTCGTCGCTCTCAGCGCCCCCTTCCTGAGTTTTGTTGCCCATGACCCTGTTCGCGTGGGTCCTCGACCTGCAATGCTTGTAGAGGTTGGAGCGCGTCTTGAAGCTGAACCCACAGCTCTTGCAAGGGTACGGTCTCTCGTTCGTGTGAGCCCTTATGTGCTTTTGCAGAACGCTCGGTTTGGAGCACACTAGATTGCAGTAGGGGCACACGTATTTTCCGCTGGAGTTTTTATCGGGCGGGCGCTGGATTTCGTCAGGCTTCGGCTCGGAAACATCGTCCGAGCTGTTGAGCCTCGGGCGATAGTCCTCGCCGAGGTTGTTGTAGTGCGGATAAGCATCTTCCGCGCTGGAGTAACTCTGCCTAGGATAAACGTTATCTAAAATGGAAGACAAGCTCACTGTATAGTTGGTCTGTTCGCTAAATTTAGTATCAAAACTAGCTGGTTGATGGTTTGATTGATTCGAAACTACATATGATATGTAAGAGTTCGAAGATTGTTGGTTCGCTACTTGTGTTTCTACTGATATGGAAGACTTGGAGTAGTTGGTATTCACCGAGAATGAAGGGCTATTTGTACTTTGGTTTGGCACACTGTTGTTATTGTCTAGACTCGGAGGTACGCATTCACCGGGAAGTCGTCGGTGGTACGGGAAAGCGCTCTCTTCATCGTTTTTAGTTTCTTTCGGTGTTGTGTGAATTTGCGATTTCTCCTCGCTCTGTTCTGTCTTAACGGCGTCTTTGTTTTCTTTATCGTTTTGGGGTTTCGAGTGGATATTCAGCTGTTTCTTGAACTTTTTGTGCAAATAACTGTCAGTGTTTTCCATAGCTAGTTTTTACCTAAAACAAAAACCAGCAATTAAAAAGTGGTGAACATTAATACATGAGATATGGATAGGCTAGAAAAGTTGAGACAATTAAGCAAGAGTAGGATTCCAAGGTAGTTCCAGGTAACTACTCCACAAAATTTTGCGTATTCAATCACTTCTAAGGAAATAATAGGGTGGAAAGTGAGATCACGAGAACACACCAACAGTAATGTACTAAATTTCCACCATGCACAGGTCTCCCATTACAATAACCGTACATTGGAGTACGTGAACGCAATATAAAGTAATGTAACAACATGTCACAACATGAAATAATTCAAAATACAATTTGTGGGATTTTCACTAGAAAGTTTTACAAAAACGCAACAGTGTTTCGTTATACAATAGCTTCTTCAGGTGTGTCTATACAAACTCAGTGTCGCCACGCCTGAAGAAAGATAGCTATACAAACGTGAGTCTTTTTATTAGATTTTCAGATCAACTGATAACTTAGTACTATAATTTGACAGTTCATATTGTAACGAATCTGAAGCCGGCCCTGACCGATATCCCAGCTAGCAAATACATGACTCGTCGGGAAAATACTAGGCGGGGACAGAGACCAATAGATAAATCTTGAACGATCGTTACCGATATAAAAGGTCGGCTCCTCGTTCAGAGAGGGAGTCTGTATTCAAAAAGCGAATCGAGCGGTTAAACAAAGAATTCGAACAGTGAAGGTAAATTGGGCGTTAGTTGCTAAGTGTTTGATATAAATTAGTTGTGATAGTGAAATATTTTTAAAAATAAATTTGTTCAAGACAGTTAATTCTTTAATTCGTTACAATATTGTTTACAATTTGTTTTTTGAAAAGTTTCTACAGTTTGAAATCTTTTATACTACACGAATATTTCACATATATTTCACGGTAAGTACATTTTACATGGTAATTTTAACCTCAAGGCTGTCTTGAAGTTCCGCATACTGGAATATTTGAATTGACACATATCGGAGTTGAAGAATGGAATACAAAATATATTTCTACAGAATAACTAATAAAGTGCCGTTGAATTAAATGAAGAGATTGGCTAGTTTAAACATCATAGGAGCCATGAGAACAACACTAACCGTGACAATGGAATTAGTTACTGGTTTGACCCTTCTGGACCTGTACGTTAAGGAGGTTGCGTTAAAGGTTGCGCACGGCTGGTGTAAACCTCGAAGTAGAAATGGGTCAATTGAGGCTGAGCCTATGACAAGAAGCGCTACTGCGCAACCTCTGCTGCAGTAATGCAATTGAACCCAGGTTTCCAGGTTTGTGTTTAATAAACCCTACAATAGAAATAAAACAAACTACAGAGTCAAGTGCTACAAAAGCAATACGCATATATACAAACTGCTCAAAAACCAAAGAAGGCTCAGGATGTGTAGTTTACTCCAGATCACTAGGCCTAAGGATTAAGTGGGGAATGGGAAAAATACCAGCGTGGTTCAAACAGAACTGGATGGTATACTCTATCCCTAAAGAGATGGGATGGAATTGAAGAATGTAATCTTGTTAGGATCACCCTGGGAAGCTGACGCCGAAGAAATATCTGGTGATGACCAGGAAAAACCTACGCTCAACAGTAGACAGTGTCCATATTATAGGGCTAGTGGATGTGGCAGGATGTGTGAACAGGAAGGCATATCTTATGCGAGTGTCCGGAGTTATCGTCAATAAGAGAGTATGTTTTCGGCGAGTCTTGTCCTACACCTACCGATATAAAGGAGATGTCTCCCAGTGACCTGACCACCTTCCTGGAAAGGACAGGATGGACGATGACCTAGGAGGACAACTCCTCGGAAGGATGAACAATGGATCACATGTGGCCTAAGTGCTGTGGGTCTACAGTCACCCTCCCTACTCTACGGATACCGATAACTGACCCAAAATTATAACATAGGTTTTTAACTAATAGTGAATTTCATAATTAAAAGCAACTTTTCATTAAACATGAGACTGTAGGTTTCGTTTTGATTAGTCAGTTAAATCATATCGAATGCACAAATTGATAACGCAATATGTATTCTTTCATCGAACAAACTGTGCAATTTTCAGCCTTTTGTGTTTTGTTCTTGCGATATAAACTATAGACGATTTGGCAACATTGTCATTTTGCAGCCTTTCTAATGGTTGATCTATCAAGAAGCGAAAGGAGACGTCATGGTTCTCTCTCTTTAAGTTAATCGACGTTGCTTCCCACTCGGGCACATTTATCCAGGCTCCTCCTATCAAATTGACATCAATTTGACAGAAGCTTCGTCGGGAGGGGGCGCAGCGGTCTTGCTCGAAGCAATGCACCCACCCCTTTTTGGTCACACATTTTATAATAAAAAAAAGTACTTTTTTATTATCGCCTCGTGCTCAGGAGAGCAGGAGACCTTTTGATTTTTTACACATATATAATAATTGGGTCGCCTCCTCTCCGGGAGACCTTCTGATTTGTTATTCACATATATGGCCCCTTTACGTGGTTATCCGAACCCCCGGCCTGGATACCGGCGTGAATAAAGGGGCCCTTAAATTTAACTTTTATTTAAAATATCACGCTTATTACATGGACTATCACAACACAACACAAAACGGAGCCCCACGATAACACATGTGGTCGGATGTTATCAGTACATCCGCTCACTACCACGGCCACCACGAGACCAACCTTTTCACTTTACCACAGATTAAATCTGTGTTCTATGTGATTAATGTGTGACACAGCATGCTGTCTGTGACTTTACTGATTTCACATCATCCTCGTCAACGCAGTGTTGCCACCAGTGTTGTTATTTGGAAATGTTCAATTGAAATATACGATACTTGAAAAATAGAGCGAAAGTTTCGTAATGATTTGGCTTTATACAAAAAATGTGTAAATCTTTTATAGAAAGGACGGTAAGCAATTAATTTAAAAATAAACTCTTTACATAAATGTGTAGATCATGCAAAGAAGTAAATTTCAGACACAAACTGGATAAAAAACCACTTTCGAATCAAAAGAAAAAAAAACACATTTCAGAAAAGTATTTTTATATGAACACTGAATTATACAAAAATAAAACACTTTTTTATATCCATTTTGTACTCCAAATCTAATTATTGTTTTGAAAGTGATTTTTCTTTCAATTTGTGTTTGAGTGCATGACCTACACATATGGTAATACGTTTATTTTGGAATCAATTGCTTTTTCCCTTTATTTGGAATTTTCCCAAATTTTTGTATAAAAATGGAGAAGAAGAAAGCCAAAAACCTTTTTTTCCAAAAAAAAAAGTATCACTTCTGAAAATATACCCTTTCAATTTAAATAAAATAGGTATCATTCACAAGAATCATTTCTTTATAATATTGAATTAAACATGTATGTGCTGAAGGTAAACCTCTATGAATTGATTTTGTATTTACTTTTTCCATCTTCACTAAAATAATCTGTTGAATAAAATGTATTTGGTCCTTTTGGTATAGGTATAATGATAGATAATTTTAGTTCAGTTGGTATTTCTTCTTTCTATAAAGAGCTGTTGATAATGTTTAACAATGGATTACAAATGACACTGAAACACTTCTTCATTCAGAAGTTCTACAAAAATTCCATTAGGACTACTTTTATTTTCCAAAGAACCAACAAATTGCATCAGTTATATTCATTATACTTTTGATATAAAACGTGTTCAGGCCATTTGGTATCAGGCCTATCAGAAATTATTTCATCATTCCCAAATCAATAGTTGTAAGATTGTATTCTTTGTTATTATTTGGTATTAATGTCTTCAGTGTATTCCACATTTCAGTGGAATTGTTTTTATTTGATTCAATCTTTGTCTCTGAATAGTTCTTCTTTTCCTGATTGTTTTCAATGCTGCTATATTTCTTTTTTCTTTATACTTTTCCCAGTTATCCGTTGTTTTATTGATTGTATACTGTTTGTAACTCATATCCCTTTCTTTTATAGCTTGCCTCACCTTCTCATTCCAGAATTCCTTATAATGTCAAAATATCTTGACCGTTTTTTTTGGAGCGACTTCATTCAATGTCGACAATACATTGTCCACAAATTGTTCATATCTATGATTCAAATCCCTTTCTGTGTAGTTCCACTTTATAAGTTTTAATTTTGACTCAGTTCATAATCAATGTTTTTTCTTTTGGCAGTCAAATGTGTTATCTCATCAATTGAGTTCGAAAAACTCACGTCATCCATAAAGTTCTTTAGTCTTAAAGTATTTATATTTGATTCTAAAATATTCAAATTAAAATCACCACAAATTATTATTCTAGAACTTCCTTCAGTTACATTTTCTTCACACCAATCTTCAAACAATTGCAAAAATCGTGCTATGCTACTACTGGGAGACCTGTATAAAACAACGACAATATAAGTTTTTCTTTGGAATAACACCGATACTTCCGTTAACCAAAACACTTTATCAGTACACTCCTTGAACACTTCAACTATCGTTAAACTTTTTTCAGTCAATATTAAAGTTCCCCCCGAATGTCTACTTGTCAATATATAGTTTTCTATACTAATTTTTGAATTAAATGTATCGTCATTAAATGCGTTTCCGACAAACATACTATTGGGGGTTTTTTATATCCACAAAAGTCTTAATTTCATCAACATGTGCAGGTGCACTTTGAGCATTGAAATATAAAATAAAATCATCTAAACTAAAATTATTGTCTATACAGGATGTTTTCGGAAATCTTGTTTCTAAAAAAGAATAATCGTGAATGACGGTGGAATTTTCATTATTGTTATCTGACTTTGCTCGACTAGAAAGAGCAATATTACTAAAATTTTTGTTATGAACAGTTTCATAAACACTTTCATTGCCGATCCAATTTGATTGAATGTTCTCTTTTATTCTCCCACTTTTATCTATGATTTTTATTATTCTTTCCATCAATTTGACTTTAACTACATACTTGAAAATAGGAACTTTTTTAATAAAAAATTTGAGTAATTCAGTATTAATTTATAATGAATGTTTATATTAATATCTTTAATAAATTTGTTGAGAACTTTTCGGTTTGCCCATTTAGGGATTGAAAAAATTATAATATTTGTTCTCAAGCTTACCTCCTTCAGTGCGTCAAATATGCTTTCATTTACCCCTTTGCTTCTCATAGCATTTGTCAAACCTGCTGCAATTATAACATGGTTGTTGAATGTAAATGACTTCGTCAGATTTTTTATATCAACAATATCCTCTAGTTCAGCATTGTGTTTGATAAAAGCTTGTACTAAATATTTATTAGGCTAAAAGTTGTTTAATATTTTCGTTAAGTCAGTTGAATTACTATCACCTAATATGATATTTTTTTCTTAATTTTGACTACCATGTTTTTGTAAATATTTTTTTTCAGAGTTCTCTCCTCTTGACAATCATCATGAATGTTGTTTCGACATATGTTTTGTTTAATGTCTGTATTTTGTTCATTGTTACGTTTTTCATAGTTTTTATAGTTTTCCAGTTCCCTTCTATATAGATCATTTTCTGCAGTTAAAACTTCTATGGATGTGATCATATTATCATTCAATGTTGTCAAGTCTCGTATGTCCTCTTCTAGTTTCCTAATGTCATATTTCAGAATTTCTGCTTAATTTCCAACAATTTCATTATTTTTTTGGAAATTATCCTTTTGGCTTGTGCAGATACGGACCTTGTGTTGGATGTAGTTTGAGTTTCGGAATTAGTATGATCTTTACATGTCAATCTTAACTGGGTTTCGAGTTCTTCAATTTTATCATTGCTATCGAAATCTCTTTCTCAGGGATATTTATTATTTCTTTCAGTTCTTCTTCAGTTTTGCTAGCGTCTTCTACGAATTTCTGTCTTTCTGGGTTTATATGTTTGTTTTTTAATTCATTTTCTTTTTCCATATCCTCTAATGTTTTTTCTAGAATGCTTTTTTCCATTTCCAATAGGGATATTTCATTTGTTTTTTGTTTATCACAACATATTATTGTTGGACCACTCAACAATTGAAATTTCACATTGTTACTAAGAACACATGATTTGTGATATATACTGGAGCAGTTTACACAGAAATGGTAGGGAGCAGGTCTGGTATAACAGCATTTGAACATTGCCATTTTGTTTAAAAAGGGCAACGCCACTGGTTTCCTGTTTTACTGAAGAAATCCCCCTTTCATTTGCTTTTATCGATTTTTCACGTATAAATAATAAATAACTTGTCACTAGATGAAGCCTTTTTTATACGCGTTCACAAAAAAATTAGAAAAAAGGCCGCAGATACAGTTTTGTTGCTTGTTTGAATGTTGAAACATGCACTTCAAGTACCTCAAATCTCGATAAAAGTTATTCCATCACAAGATGTCACTTGTAAAAATACTTCGATCACGAATTTTGGCAATGTTTTTCCACTTGAAAAGGTCTATTTCTCCACTTTCATCTACTACTCACTTGTCGTGCTGAGAGAAATAGAGATATTTACTGAGTCCTGACCTGTCACTTTCAGGGTGCTTTATTTCTATTCTATGGGCTGTTCAGGCACTTGAGATTCAGATATCCCTTTCAGGTATCTTGTCTAATTGTAAACAGATGTGAAAGGGATTGTTTAGAATGGCTAAGTTCCAGTTTAACTATGTGGATTTTAAATATTATTCAATTTTCATCAACTCAAAACTTGAATTTGATGTTTCTCTTCATAAAATTTTTCACGGTATTATCACTGTTGTTTTGATATTGAATTTGAAATTTTCGAAGGTAAACAAACCACAAAATTTTCACTTTATATCAGAGCTCTGGCAACACACGTGTGCACTTCTAATTATTTAGACCAGAATCATCTTGTTGAGATTTTCACCAAACCGTAAATTAGATGTGTATAATATATATGTGATGAACATCTGACCGTTTTTCCATAGAGCCAGAAATTTTTTTATTAAACTCCACTAGCGAAACTAAAAAAGCTATGATCACAAAAACCAATTTATTAAATAGTATATAACATAAAAAAATTACAAAAGGATAACAAAAATAAACTATATTTCTAGTTCCTAATAAGATGCACCTCTGCCATGTGCTTCTTATACCCCTCCCGGTAATCGAAAGACTCTGGACACAGGTGGCAGCAGTACATATTGGTCAGATCGGAGTGCACCAGACGCACATGGTATTTCAGGGCAGACTGATTCGAGTAGACTTTCCCGCAGTGGGGACAGTTGCCACACTGCGAACTGTGGTGGGGCTGCAGATCCGTTAGTCTAGCTGCTATGCTCATTTCCTTGAATTCTTCAGGAGTCATAGCCTGAAAATAAGTAACAAAAAGGTAATAATAATAATTTGTCTTTCAGACAATCACTTATTGATAGATACTCATAGAAAGATGGATATTTTTTATTAACTGTTATCCTGAAAAGTATGTCAAAAACACTGTTGAATATGAAACAGTAAAATCAATATTTGTATAAACACAATCCAAAAATATACTATACAAGGTGTTTCCTGACTATGGTACGAAACTTCAGTTCCAGAGATACAGGGCTTTGAAATTAAAAAAAAATGGCATTCATGAAATATTATAAATATCAAACCGGTTTGGATGTAATTTGGTAGAATTGAAGTTTCTCTAGTGAATATCGCGAACATGGAAAAAATGTTTTTCATTAATATCGAAAAAAACTTGGTACTAACTTTTTTATACCTTTTATTTGCTAGTAATCAAATTTGAATCAATCCATTCAGGCAACTGAGTTGAGATATGTAACAACACTAGCTTCAATAGTTTTACCAGTAAACAATTGCTTCTGATAACAATTTATTGCCAAGTCTAATCAAGTACCTACTTACCAGTTGTATTGTCATATCAGTGAAGTTCACAGTTGTCAATTAGTAGCGACTTCACAACCAATAATATTACTAACGCTGAAATTACTGACTTGCGCTTTATTTATGGATTAGCAAATGGAAATACGAAAGAATTACGGAAAATTTAGCAGGACAGCTATGCTAACGAAGTAATTTCATGCTGCATATAGGATTATATGAAGCTGGGACTTCCGCCTGGCTATTATAAGTTTTCACAATGACCTTATTCCATAAACTCGTAATTTGGCCAGCTGAATTCATAGAAAATCCAAAAAGGATATTTACCAGTATCTTATAGTACGGTTTTGTCAATGAATATTTGTTTGTAAAAACTGTATTTTAATGTTAAAATTATACATCCTGAGTATAGTATATATGAAGTCAATTCGAATTGAATAAAACTTAATAGTTACCGAACGTCGGCTGTTTCTTTGTAAGGCATGGGCGGCGTGGTACAATTTTTTATCTACTTTTTTATGTGAGGTTTTATATGGTATTAACTAGTAAATTTATCAGACCCGGTACATTAGTCTTTTATTTAACTTTTCGGATCGACTGTGTATAGACTATAACATATAGTTCAACAAATATACCCATTCGTTAAATTTAATGACTAACCAGTTTTTCAAACCGACAACTGTAAACACTTTCGTTATCTGACAGATAATAATTTTTTTTGCAATTCTTCTTCTGAAAATGACAATGGGAACCCTAGAGGTAAAATAAAAAAGTAGATCAAAATATTTTTTTGTCATTTAGATTTCGAAAATTTGAAATCTGTCAATTATTTCTGATGAAATAGAATATTATTCCTTACCTCAAAATTCTCGGGATGATCTTCAGTCTTGATGCGTTGTTGAAGGAATTCAGAAGGATATTCAAAAGTGGACGGACTGGATGACTCTGAAGAGGATTTCGGGACTCGTTTGTCAAGGTCTACTTCTGGTGGCTTGCGAGGAATGAAGATTGTTTTTGGGAGGTCCTGAATGATGCAGACTTTATCAGATTGATAAGGCACTGACGATGGAGATCTTCCTATAATTCAGAAGTTTAGTTCATGTTCAACATTTTTTATGATATTCTGATGTACACACCTGCTTGTGAAGTCAACGACCTCTCTAGAATACTGCTCGGTTTATCCCTTACTTCCAAAGCTGCCTCTAGAATTGAACCTGGGGTATCAGCCTTCTCTCCTACCACAACTTCAACATTCTCACTCACATCATACTCATTGTTAGCACCTAGTTCGTCCTCAGTCTTTATTTTATCAACCTCAACTACCTCGAACTGTGTAGGAATTGACCTGTTCGCTTCGTTGAGCACTTCCTCAGCATTTCCAGGTGGCGTAACTGACTTTTTCGGTTTGGGACTGAGCTTTGCTTTCTTCTGTGGAGATTCTTGGGATTCGATGTTGGTTTTTGGCTTTTTCTGAGGAACGTATAGTTTCTTTTGTGGTGCTTCATCCGAGTTCATCAATCCGAGAACTTGCAGAATTACTGCTGTGTGGAGGAAGGAGGATAGTTGTTCTTCAGAAACTGTGACCTCTCCATGATACATGAAGTTTATTATTGCCATCAGATCCGCATAAGCTACATCTTTTAGTATAACAATCGGATGAGGGCATGGGTTTTCCTGAAACAAAATACAAATTAACTAACAACAGAAAATATTTATAAATTCAACGGATATTTTTGCAATATGATGTAAATTATTATTGAGTTCAATACTGTTCATTTAACTGCTTCATATAATGAACCCCACTCAATATTTGAAACATTTCCAAGTTTATATAGCATTTTAGTTATAGTGACACTATCAAAGAACGAAAACAGTAGATATTGATAAAAAAAATTCTCTTCAATTATATCACTCCTTAATACATGCAACAAGTGTATCGAATCTGAGAGTAACTAGAAACTTGAATAGTTTTAAGTATGTCACAACAATTTGTAAGCTGCTTCTTGGAGTATTTGTTAGAATGCTGGACAACCCCTCAATATTCAACCTATCTGAAGTTGAATAAAATAACAAAAACAGTAAATATTTTCGAATGCTTCTGCAGATTGCTTCTTGTTATGAAGTTCAATGGTATTTCTTTCATTCTACCTGGGAAAATGGCTATTACTCGCTCAAATGATCTAAGACAAATTCAATTTTCATGAGATGGCCACAGTTCTTGCTCTTTGAGTAAAACATAGCATCTGTTGTTATAACAATTGACTTTTCAACATCCGCACTCTGAAGAGTATTCTTTCAGTCATCACTTGCCTTTTTGTCATCAAGTTAAGTATGCAGTGAGGTCTCATCTTTATCTCAGGCATCCTGTCTGTTTGTTGAGTAAGCCATTATTTTAAAATGAAATTCACTTGGTTACACTCTACTAAATTTTCATGTCACTATATTATTACACCCCTAGAAGTAGTTATAAAACCAGATTCAACAAATCTGGTTTTGTAATACTAATCCTCTTTCAGAAAGATTAAACTGATTTGATGAAGTATGATGCTTATGTAAGTATTTACATCAGTTTAAGAAACATTGGTAATTAGAAAATCTCCTTTATGATGCCTTGTAAATTTGTTCATTGCATGTCAGTAAGGTCCTTTCTCACAATATGTAGTAGTGGTAATCATGAGGAGTTATGGATGGGGCTAGAATAATAATAACTAGGAAATAGGTTAGAATATTTCTTCGCAAAGCAGAAACAATCCAAAAACTATAGCAAGAGTACTATCAAAATGTCAGGTTTAACAAAAATATCCTTACAAGTGCTTCTGCGATCTACATTTAGGATACAACCCAAAATTTGAATTGAAGGGGTTATATTTTTTTATATTTATATTTCTTTCTTGAGTAATGAGTGTTTCCCGTAAGTGCACTGAAGAACCTCAAAATATGATATCATATGAAATCTACCCCTACACTACACTTGTGAAAAAACATGACAGGCTGAAGAGATCATCTAGTCCTGTTAATTGAAAAGAGAACCTATGATGTAAAGGAATGTTATTTTGTACACATTTTTTAAAAAATAATATATAAGAATATACACTGTGCAAACACATTATAGTTCAATCGGATATGCCACCTGAAACCTGACTATGCATGAAAAGAAAAATAATATATCTGCTGTGTAGGGTTTCCTAAAAATATCTAGTATAATTCATTCAATGAAAGTTGGATGTACAAATGGAGACAATGTGATTTATGAAATTTGTCAAAAAGAAATGTTCCCAAAGATCTAAACATATTCTCAAAGATTATTTACACATTAAATTAAATGCAGAAAGCTAAAGAAGGTTTATTCCAAACACTTTATCTTCTTTCGAAATAACTGTAAACAAACCTACTTTCTGTGCTCAATCTAATTTCCTACCTTGAATATTGTTCTGAAATAGGGACTACAAGCAGAAAGTATAAATTTGTGAGCTTTGATATTGATTCCATCGCAAGTCAGAGTAACATCTGCGAGATCTTCGGTGCTCTGCAAACTTTCAAATGCACTCAAAATGTTGGATTGAAACCTGGTCCATTTCAAGCAAAAGTGTTTGGAAGTCATGGTTGCTTTCGGAGGGTATTGGCTTCCACATTAAATACGAAATTGTATTGAACTTTGAGTTATTAATAAAATAAAATGTGCAAAATTAACAAAAACTTGAAATAACCACGTATTAAAATAAAAACCAAAACATACTGAACGAAATTAAAACGTCAAACGTCAACGACAACGACTGGAAGACGTCAACAATTTTGTGATGAAATTAAAGTATTGTGTAGCAAATACATAGATGGCACTATGAGTTCATTTGAGATTTGTATAAATAAAAAAAATGATATGATTAAAAGTACTTAGTCTATATTTTTGTATATAGAATATCTATATACAAAGTATATATACAAAGGTACTGACCTATTTTACGCCTTTCTTTGTAACAAAGAGTTGTTTGCATTTTTAGATTTTCAGAGATTTTTGTTAGGCTCTAGGAAACTAGATGTCACTAAAAGTAATATTCGAAAATTGAATGGAAAGATGATGCTATGAGGTTAGTAAAATGTATAATTTAGGTAAAGAAGTCTGCGAATCATATGCTTTCCTTCCTCTTTTTTCTTAGGTTAGATTAAAAGTAAGAGGATTCTCCACCGCAACCCGCAAAGGTTTATTGTGACTCACATCTATTCATACTGGGTCAAATAAACACAGCTTCTTAACGAAGCCAATTAGTTTTTGTGGTGAGTAGTCTTTCAGGTCAGATAGTAAGAGTGCAGTCCGAGTATATGAATATTATGATTCAGATGACACTAACCTGTGAGAAGGCCTTTTAGACATCGTAGTTCATTCCTACTGTAGACCAACAACTGTTTGGTTTCAAGCTTCGAATGGTGAATAAACGCCTTGGGGTGAGTCAATCGTGGAAGATTCAGCCAGAAGTCCATAAATCTTTTTGCCATCTAGATGTTCAATATTTGTTTGGCAAAGCCTAAAACGATGCCAATGACGGGTTCTGGTTCGATGAAGTCAGCAGCCTCATTGCCTTTCAGGCAAGTATGGCCAGGAATCCCGACCAGAGACAATCTGTTAAGTCTTCTTATTGAGGAGAGTCGATTTTAGCAATTTGTTACCAATTTAGACGTTGCTGGGTAGTAGCCAAGAACTTCCAACGCCGCTTGACTGCCCGGTAATATTTTTATTGATTTGTGAATGAGGTTTCTCCGCAATTTCTGCGCACACAATTCAATGGCATATATTTTCGCTTGAAATACAGTCGTATAGGACCCTAGGCAGGTTGATATATCTCTGTTCTAGGTCTGCGACTGAAAACACCTGCACCAGAACCTGAAGGTGTTTTTGATCCATCTGTAAAGCAACAATTATCTGCTCTTAATATTTCCTTCTCCTGGAGGGTCCAGTCCTCAATACTCGGGAACAATACTGTATAAGTTTAGGAGGGAGTTACGTCGTATATCCAGTTTAGTGGACACGATTGTTTCATTAATTGGCCTTCAGAATTCTAACGAAACAAAGTTTATACATTTTATTTACTGTCTCTTTAAAAAAATTATGACCGGCTTTCAAAATTTTTACGCATAATTTACAATGATGTGACTTAGAAAATTAGAAAATTATCTAGTGAAACCGCAGATAATTAAAAGTTTCAATTGTTATTACAAAATGTCGCCTCATAATTATCCACGAATTAATATTTTATCAGTATCGAAACTGTAAAAACAACCTTCTCATACTTGAAATTTTGAATATAACCATCCATCATATTCGAGATAAAATGCAAATATCTTCATCATTGAATATCGTGAGTAAATCATCAAGATTAAGTTTGTATTTCTAGTAAAACAAACAAATGCATCAAATTCAAGGTTTTCTTATTTTATTCAGTTTCTTCCTCAATTACGATGGAGGTGATTGCATAGTTCAACAATTAATTCAAATAACTGAATTACCACAACAATGTCATCTTTATCTCTGCTTATGATACCTTGGAAAGTGCTATGGCGAATTAAAAAAAATAAATGTAATCAATATTACACCCAAACTTCACATTTTTTAGAATGGATTTGTCCCACGTGTGGCAATTTAGAAAGAGTAATGGTTAGTTATGCATGAATTGTGTTCTCAGAGTGAAACACAGACCATTCAAAGATTTGGAAACTGTTCAATGAACAGCATTTGTCAGCTGTTCAGGAAATGAGTTTTTTAAATAAATCGCGTCGACGTCAAAATACAGATAAACTAGTTATAACGAGAAACCATGAAACACACCCAACGATATGGGATATGAAAATGAATCAATTTATTATTTATCTGGTCAGTTGGAGATGACAGACATTGTCGAACATCTGAACACAATTACTCTGACGTAAATTATCATAATCAAACCAACAAAGCCTATCGAATTAAATGATAGACGAGTCTAATATGAGCGTTATTATTTATAATAATAGTAGTATGTGTAAAGACAAGGTCAACATTTTCATTGTCATTAACTTTTATTTCACTCCCATAGTTGCCTATTATTTTTACATCAACAGACAAATCACTAAAACCGGTTCCTCTTTGATAAGATGAAATTATACGAATATAGATACAATCATGTTCATATTGATATTGGAACAAACATAATCATTACGTCTGTTTTTATAGTTTTGCATGGAATCGATATGTGTTTTTGTTGAAGTTCGCCTAAAATTGCCAAATTAATTTTTAATACCCTTTCAGGTATATAATCATAACTGACGAAACCCGGACATAGTATGATTATTGAAAATAATATTATAGTATTGCAGTGTAATAATGAAAGTCGAATACATCACAGTTTTATTTTTTTTAATGTTCAAAAAGCATGACATAAGTTATTGTATTTAGCAGGCATAAAATTCATGTTTCGAGTACACAATGAATATGAAAAAGTGTTTTTTGTATTATCCAGTATTCATATAAAAGTTGTTGTTACGGAAGTAGTTTCGTGTAATTCAATATTGATATAAAAGTAGTTTTTTCGAGAGGGCTTTTTTTCACTTTGTATCTAAAAGTAACTTCTATACATGGTTCACACATATTTGTAAATAAATTATTCTGAATCTAAATGCTTTCTTCTTTTCTTTGGAAGATTCCCACATTTTTTTGCGTAAAGATGGAGAAGTATCTATAAATTGAAACTTTATTCGTTTAAAATTAATCTCTAACAACTGAAAAATTGTTCCCACAAATTCAAAATATAAAATACAAAAACTATTCTCATTACATCGTCTGTTACTGAGGAAATTCTGTTAAAAACGGATATCATCCAAGCAATTGATTACTGAGAAATTATCTCCTAAAACTAAATGAGCGCATTTTTGGCAGAAATATAATTTTTAAATACATCTCTGGAGTGGACAAAGATGTACCTACTTACAACATACTCAAATGTCTGAATGAAATGCCCCTCTGGTCGCAAAACAATATTGTTGTTTAAAGAATAAATTATATAGTTTCCCCTATAGAAAATCAGTTGACTCATGATGCATGTAATGATTTGATGAGCTTTTAATATTCAACTTTCCTGCAGACGATCAAAATTGACGGTATTTATATCTATTTCTTCAACTAAAAGTTATACATATGAAAGAGCCAAGGAAACATTGTGAAATCCGTTACAGTTCTCTTATTGCGATCAAGAAAATAAATTATGATACTTATTTTTATGGCAGTAATATAAAATTATTTGATTATAATGTAAACTTTCAAGAAAAAATTACTTATTTCTTGAAGGTGGACTATTTAATCAAGACAACAGATTGGAGAATACGGCACATACAATATCTGTACCATATATATTATTGTATTATGATTTGTACAGTGTGTATAAAGGTGAAAGTATTGATGATGATAGATTTCATTGTTGAATCTCTACTAAAATTGTTATTGAAAGTAAAAAAAATGAATGAGTTATTTAAGTGTTGATTTTTGCATATATACACAAAACGTTCCTTCTTTGATGAATGATTATTGTTGAGATATCATTATTTTAAAATAAGAAAAATGTAAGTAAATTTCGTATCTGAAGAAACTTTGTGATTATAAATGAAGAAAAACCGTTACTGATTTAATATCTAAGAAATTATTTTTCAAAACACTCAAATTTTCTACTTTATTTCCTTTTTTGAAGACTTACGAACCAAAGTCTTTTATTTCTCAATGTCTATGTATACAATGTGTCAAAGACAAGGAGGGCCAGTATGGGAAAATCAGATCCCGTGAGAGATACAAAGTTGGATAGATTATGAAAAAGTTGCCCATTTTGAAGCTAAATCAAATGGCAACTCATCAGCAAAATTGACGCCGAAATGGCCAATTTTTTTCGAATTCATATAGAAAATTTAATTGGTGATGACTTCTTGGTGATGAAACATCAGTTTGAAAATCTGTAACCGTTATCTTGTGCAGCTTAAAAAGAGGCAAGTGTGTATTGTCTTTCAAAATATATTTAAATAACGTCAGAAAGAAATGAAAACAAATTGGCAAATTTCGTTTTTTTTTCACATATTTTCGGAAGTAATCGGAATTTCGTAAATTTCAAAACGTCATTTTAATATACCTCGAAATGGACAACGTTTTCTTTGTAACTCTAACACATTTTACGAAAATCTACCTGGATAATCATGTATTACGAATTATTGGCAAATTACCTGACACCTAATTTGCTTTTGACTTAAACACATAAATTACGTAATTTCTCACGAAATAAATTCAATGTGTGGGCATGTTCTGTGCAAAATTGTTTTCGTTGCAATAATTAATGACAGGGAGGTTCTCCTTTCACACCATAGTTGAGGTGAAAGTTGAAAAAAATCAATCGACAAAGAGTAATTTTTATAATTTTTACTACCCATTGTGTGAATCGACTAAATAAAATTTTGTGGTCTTACCTATTTTGGAATAAGATAACTACGGCACCCACGGTGTTTTTCAATAATAAAACAAGTATTGTAGAGATGCACAATCACTACATTGAAATTATGTCAGTTTTGGACAGATGAATATGTCGTTTTTTGGGTGAAATCCGGAGTTAGTGAAATGAAAAAGAAAAATATATGAGAAAATACTATTGTACGGTATATGCTGAAGTGGAGCGATCTTCCTGTAAAAATAATTCTTATACTGATTTTTATGTTTTAAAAAAATCTTTTTAAAATCTGTTTTTCCTTTAATGAGCTATCGCCCCCATATGAACGACAACTCTCAGAAGTTGAGAAACTTGTGCGATCTAAGGCCTAACGAGGTCTTACCTTTTAACGTGTGATTCCTAACGCGGAATCACACAGAATGTTATAGTAAAATTTGTATTTGTTTTCAATGACAATGTCGCTATGTGATTTTTTCCTCAATTTTATTTTTGAACTGCACTGAATTGTGTCCTGTTTTTAGCCTTTTTCTTAATATTATTGTGTTTTATGAACTGTATCAACTGTATCAACGATTTTTATGAACTATAATCCTTTATTGACCCCTAAAAACCTAAAGATTCTCAGTTAGCAGACTTTGCCGACTGCTCCACAGAAAACCAATATTGTTGAAACTTCAAGTAATTTTCTGTGTAACGGTAGGTAATTATATTCGAAAACATTTGTCAGAGTCAAAGACTGTCAATAAATAGATTGTCAATAATTCACCGCTTCTACTTCCAACGAAAACTAGCAACTTGTGATGCACTGTTTGGAAACTTTGGTATAGTAATGAATAGTACTGGAGTTTTTCCCCAACACCAAATCGTTATTTTAACACCTCGACGCGTGTTTCGATCACCAAGTGATCATCTTCAAGAGGAAGATTAAACTAAATATACATACAATGTTATCCTCATTTATACCTTAGATACCTCTGCTAGGCATCTGCTTCTTAATTGTTTTCAATCAATCAAAAATGTACTTTATTGTCAAAGAAAAAAATTCTTATTAACAAAGCTTAAATAAATGAAAAAAAAACAGTCAATTGACAGTAACAATGGAATAATATAGATTCTACTAACGTTACATGTAGACAGGACAGTTAAGAATTTATTTACATGTATAGATAAAATAAATAAATCAGTCTGTTCAACCTCAAGGGTTCAGGTACTCAAAATTTGTCTTCAAGATATTCTTCCAAGCTATAATATGCTTTCGTGAGTAAAAGTTCCTTCACACGTTTTCGGAATGTTTTTGACTCTATTATATTTTTCATTTCAAATGGTAGATGATTGAATATCTTCTGACTCTCAAATATTATGGAATTTTTTTGTTAATGTTGAAGTTGGCATTAGCAGAGGTATATTGGCAATTTGCCGGGTGTTATATATTCTTTCCAAACGAAAAGTATTTTTTCTCGTTTGAATTAGACATACTGTTTCTAGAATGAAGATACAGTAGATTGTTTGTGTTCTATTCTTTATGAAGAGTGGTCTACAGTGGTCCAAACGCTTGCCTCTACATATATATCTTATCGCCCTTTTTTTGTAGAGCACTGATTGCATCAACTTCTTGCTACATAAATCCCAGAAAGCGGTATCATACCTCAGAAGAGACTCGACTAATGAAAAGTTAGATGTTTTTCCTGCTACTATTCCCAACTCCTTGGTGATGATCCTGATAGCGTAGTAGCCAGATGCAAGTTTTTTGTTGAGATGTTTCACGTGTTTATCAAACTTCAGGGTATTATCAATCCACAATCCCAATAATTTAGTGCACGTCTTATTTTCGATGACATGCTTCTGGAGGCTTAGGTTTCCCGAAACAATTTTAAAAGAAATTATGTTAGTTTTGTTCACATTGAAACATAAAGAATTGGAATCACACCAAGATTTGACTTTTACTTAATTAGTTCCAATTACATTTCTCAGGGAGTCTGTACTATTTCCATGCCATAGTAAAATTGTATCGTCTGCAAACATTGTAAACTTTCCTTGTATGTCGATATTAGATAGGTCATTCACATAGATGAGGAACAAAATGGGACCGAGCACTGATCCTTGGGGGACTCCAAAATTGGATTTTCGAAAGACTAGAATTTTTGTTCTGCAACTTAACCATTTGAATTCTATCTGAAAGATAATATTGGAACTAATTAAGGGTTGTTCCTTTGATCCCATAAAGGAACAATTTTTTCAACAGCACTCTGTGAAACGCAATCAAAGGCCTTAGAAAAGTCGCAGAATACTGCCGCAGCCACTTCACCTTTATTAAGCCCTACATATTACTCTTCTGGAAGACAAAGATAGCATCATTTGTACTTTTTGATCTTTGAAAACCACACTGTGAGCTACTCAGTATATTGTGCGTCTCCAGAAATTTTAGCAACCTTTTTTTACAAGCTTCTCTATTACTTTTGACAAAGTAGATATTAGAAAATAGGATGGCTCATTCAGTTCACCACCATCACTATAGCAGTTTTTAGTACATCCGGAAATATACCAATTAAAAATGATACATCAATTGATTCTGCCAGGGCAAAAAGGGTATGATCTGGCAGTTTTTCTAATAAATTTACTGATATTTCAACGATTCCATGCATTATTTTTATTTTTCAGTTCCCTAAATGTTTCATCCAGTTCTTCAATATTTGTATGATCTAAAATGAATTCTTCTGAAATGATTACGTTACTCAGCTAGTCTTGAGTATTTTTTTGTATAGATATGTTGATATTAAGTTTTTCTGGTATTGTACAATAATACACATTGTTTTGCCTCCCAGATCATAATTATTTATTCTGAAGTACATCGTGCAATTCATTGTTGCTATTTTTACAAATAATATTATCGTTCAAGCAGTCTTTCAGTTTTTTTGAAGTAGTATCATCAGATATTACTGATTTGAAAAAATTGCCTGCAAATACTCGGAGCTCTGTAACAGATCAAAGACTTCCCGACGCTTTAGCCAAAGCGCGGGAGAAATGGAAAACTATATAAACAACATAGAAAGCGAAATCATATTTATTGCTTTGTGGTTTCGTTGGTGATATAGCGTTTACTTTATCAACCATGAGTTTGACGATGCGACTGGTAAGTGGATAGTTTTTATATGAAAGGAGAAAGGATATGATGTATGAAAGTGACAGTTTATCTCATCTGATAGTGACGAAAAACTCTTATATTTTGTGGGACATAAATCTTCTCTGGCAAAAACACGTAATAGATCTTTGTTTGAAAGTGTTTGACGATATTTCCATTGCCTGACGAAGTATTGAATTCTATTGACGAACAAAATGAGTGAAATTGGAGTGATATTAAAAATTACCGGTTCGAAATATTCAGATGAGTGCAACAAAAAATAGAAATAATTTCAAAGAAATTGAACAAAAACGGTTAAGAAATCAGCATAAAAATTCAAAAAAAATGTAGGAACGTTTATATGTGAAGTAAACAAAACAAACTGATGAAGCCACAATGTAGGGAAACTTGTTTTGAAATAAAATTCATTGTGAAAATTCTATAATAATTATCATAGATACCTATTTGGCATTTGGCATTTCAGATTAAGATGTGTTTGCCTTACAAAGCAGATCCTCCACTTTTTTTTTATTTTACACTTATTGCTTATTCATTTTTGCTCAGTTTTTTGACATCATTTCTGTTTTAACTAACTTATCGAAATATTTAGGCTCAGTAATTTTCAATAATTTAAACATTCTACTCATTTTAGTTTCGTTTGTTCTTTCATAGATTTTCAATCAGTTAACACCTTTTTAGACAATGTCAAAACTTGTTACATTTAAATAATGAATATCTCCATACACAGGAATGTAAATATAATACAATTTTACCCTCAAGCAACTGTCTGTTGGGAAATTTCAAAAATCTTTGAAGCTGATAATGCACCAGTGTGAATTGTACTATATTGAATAATTTTCCTTAATAATCAAATAAAAGTCTAATATATCCATTATTGGCTGTTTCTTTCCAAAATTTCTTTTGTCAATTAATTATTGTTTCTTGTATAAATCTGTAACATCAGCCATCAGAAAACTTGGACAGATAAATCATTTTATAATTTTTTTTGTAATTTAACTCTACAAAAGCTTTTGATACCTGAGAAAATTAGAGAACTGTGGAATACGCGGGAAAGATTACGACATTTTTCAAAGCTATTTATGTGACCGAAAACAGAGAGTCATTATCAATGAAATTATGAGTTGTCTCAAAACTGTTACTTATGGTGTTCAGCAAGGAAAGGTTCTAGGACCAATTCTGTTCACAATATATCTAAATGAGCTGCTACAGATACCAACAAACGGTACAACTTTGAGCTTTGCTGCCAATACGTCTGTCTTGTATACGTGGAACAAACTAAAAGCTTCTGCAGAAAAAGATTTTATTGAGATTGAAAAATGGTTCTGTCACAATAAACTCACTATCAATTTCGAAAAAAAACCAAATATTTACCCTTCATATCATATTCCAGTACATTACCCAATATGCCATACTTAAATATAGGAAATAATAATCACATACCTGAAGACGAGTCAATAAAATATCTAAGTGTCTATATAGATAAGCATTTTCCATGGCACCTACAGATGAAAGAGACAATCAGAAAGTTAAGAGGTACACTTTCTAAGTTCAATCGCCTAAAAAACTTTCTTGACATTCAGCATTTGAAAACATTGTACTCTGCACTCGTACAATCACGACTATCCTATGGTATAATAAGGTTGGGGAGGAGTGAATATCATACAGAAATGGATACTGAAAATTATATTCAATAGAAAGAAAAACTCATCCAACTGAGGCCTTATTTAAAGAAGCAAGTGTATGTAGTATTCGACAACTTTTTTGTATAAGCATACTGAGTAATGTTAAAACAGGAAGCATCAAAATAGAACCAATCATTCACTCCTAAAATACTAGCAAACAGGGAAACTCTTTAAAAGCATCACAATGTGACAAAACTATAGGACAAAGAAACGCAACATATCTCGGACCACGCTTATACCAAATATTACCAGGAGAAATAAAAAATATCAACAGTTCTTCTATGTTTAAAAGAGAAGTATTGAAATTTATTCTGAATACCGAAAGAACTTTTTTGTGACTTCATTAATCAAACTATTCCAAACAGCAATTTGACCTAAGAAATTATTGAGTAGATGAAAATAACTATGTATTCTGTCTATAATTACTGTTTCTGTTATTAGGTTTATTTATTAATTGATTGATCACTCATTATTTTTTAATGAAATGTAAGTGTATTGTAAAAGTACCTATTTATACACTCAATTTACAACATAGTCTCATCACGAACAAGCTATAGATTTCTATGGCTTCTGTGATTATCTTGTTCATTTTCGATAGCACTCCATGTAATTTATATCATTGTATGAGAAAATAAACATATTATTATTATTATTATTACTAGTGTTTTTCCCGTATCAATGGCACACAAGTATGTATTGTGGAAATAAAAATACTACCTGAATAATGTCGTCACCCAAAAACTTGAAAACTCTTGTTCAAATATATTACTTTTTTGATTTATCTAGGATAAATCAGGTCAACTATGACAACTTGAGTTTTTGAATGCATTTGAAGTTGAATAACTATTATTTATCGAGTTTCAAAATTGAATTTCAAAAGAGAAATATAAAGTGTTCTTGTAATTCAGTAATGCTTGATTTAATATTCAACCGCTGATTCTTTCATTTAAATTTATCAATTGATTATAAATCAAAATTGTCAATTCAATTTTTATTCACTTTTCTCGCCCACAATCATTACTAGAATCTGCATCGAATTGTTTCATTTTTTTATCCTATAGAATAAGTGATGATTTTAGCAACAAACAATTCTTAAATGAAACAATTTCCCAATTTCAAATAGATAATATCATAGTTTTGTTGGTGAAACGTTCTGTATTGAAATGTTTCGTGACGAATGTGTCTAAAAAGAATAATATTCAAACCAAGTTACATTCTGTAACAAAATCATATTTAATCTTTGGAAAAAAACATTTATAGAACTAGTTATCTTAATCTCAGATATCCGAATTTCTTTTATTGAAAAGAAAATATCTTTCTTAAGGAGAAATCTTGTCTTAGAAAAACCTTTTTTTGACTTTTACTTAACCAACACTATTAAGAATGTGTGGATGTTACAACAAAAATGCTCTTTTCTTCAAAAACTCACTAGATTTAGCGTATGATATTTGTGTTATTCTTTATTTGCATTGTGACAGAAACATTTTTATGTTCTTGAATTCAAAGCATGCAGCGTGAAACAGTCAAATGAAATATATTCAGTGTTCACATTATTAAGGATATTTATGGTAATGTTCCTGCGTAGGTTAATTCTGATATTCTGCTGTGGCATAGATCTCTTTACTGAAATAAATTTGAGTGACAGTTCCAAACCTGGATAATTTGAATAGAAAGTAGTATTTGAAAAGTTCTATGATGTTCTATTGGAGAATTATGTGGTTGTCAAATTCATTGTGAAAAGTAAAAATAAAAAATACATCTGATTGGCGAAATTCGCTATGTTGCCCTATTAAATTTCATAATCAAATGATTTTGTTTTTAACAATGAAAAGCACCAGAAAATTCAATTTCATCACTTTTCAACTTATCCTATATACTGTTGGTATTATAAAATATTATAAAAATTTCAAACCTATGCTTTTAAATGATATCAAGTAAAACTTGTTTTTTTCGACGAGGCTACTTTTATACTACAAATCATTAATGAAAATCAGCTTCTTAAAAATCCATATTGGATGAAAAATACATACATAATATCCTAAAAAGATTGGAGCTTGTACAGATATAGTTGGAAATCACTTTATCACTTTCTTTTCATTGGCGGCAATTTGAATGGAGATGAGTTTTTGCCATTCCTTCAAAATTAAATAATCCCAGCTTTGGCAAATTTATATCCTGGTCAAGCAAGCTCAATAAAGCACATTTTCATGCAGAATTTCGACTTAATATTTTCCAAATGGTGGATAAGGGTTCATAAAATGGCCAACAATATCACTTATGCTTACACAATCAGACCTCTTTCTATCGGGATATGTATATAAAACTATGCAAGCTGACTGAAGAAGGAGAAACAGTTTAGGTTATTAAGTTTAATAGTGTGTCGAATGAAATTTCGGCGATGAATTATATTCATCAATGAATATAAAATCATAAGATGAACTCTTTCCATCCAGATACTACAAACTCCTACTTCCTAGTTGAGAATTTGAAAGTTGGAACTATCATTCGAAAGGGGTAGGCTGAAATTTTTACCTTGCAGGATGTCACTATAATTGAGGTAAATTTTAAAGAAATGTTATCAGGAAATAGTATAAATGAATTTCTTTTCTGTATCTACCAAACTGATCATCATTTATCATTCTTCAAATAGTCTAATAAAATGAGAAGAATAGCCAATAATTCATCATGAAAGAACAACATTTTTGAGGAAGAAAGGTTTTGGTTTACTACTTCTCCATCTTCATGTAAAAAAATGTGCGAATCTTCCAAAGAACGGAAGAAATCAATTAATTTTGTAATTAACTTTATACAAAGATGTGTAGTTCATGCAACTAAGAATAAAGATGTATACAGATAGAGAACTAAAAAGACAAAACCTTCCTTGCCCAAAAATTAATCTTTCCTTAAAATACTCTCCTTTCGATGTAAACAACATTTTTTTCTATGCAACAAAACAAATATTCTGGATTCATACTAACTTCTCAACTTCCCTCGTAACACCATTCACTAGTATCTTTAATTTTTCTGTTAACTGTATTGACAGAAGCCAAGCTGCTCACATTCAATTACCTCATTATATTTTCACTTTATGTGATCCAGTCTTGTAATTCTGTTAGCTTTCTCTGATTCTTTCAAATTAATAACCGATAATAATTTCAATATCGAAGTGAATGTCATTAATTTTTCCCATAATTAGATATCGAATCGGAATAATTAGACATACGGCGATTCAAATCAGTTTGTTAATACATGTAACTCGAGTTACATGTTTCATTAAAGTGGAAAATCGTATATATTTGACTGATAATTGTATTTCTGTTTGGTATTTCGAATGTTAAATTACCAAGAATGCTTTTCTCTCATTCATATGTTAGAAAATTAAATAATTTTATCAACCATAAGTAGAATTTTTTTGTGTAGTGAAAGGTAATTGTCAAATATAGAAACATGAAAAAAGTAATACAAATTATGCAATTGTGAAACAACAAAAATTCATTGGCGCTCCGGGGCGACTTGATTGATTCCAGTGGCGCAATAATAATAATAATAATGATCAGATTCAACGCCAGAACCACCATGAACAGTGACTGTATGATGGTTATAAAAGAGGTCTGCTGTAGATTGAAGTGCCACGGACTGGTTATCAGTCATATTAGGAAACGCTAGTTGAAATTCTAGAAAGTTACATACGTGTTTGCTACCTCTTGAACATGTACTACAAAGTAAACTAGTGGCAATTTTTCCAGCAAAAGATTTACAAACACAAAACGATAGAGACACTACGGAATCATTCAATCCAGAGCTGTCAGGAGTATTGATTCTGCTATTTTCCTGCTCAGGAAGAGTATTCAACAAAAACCTCAAGAATTTGGAACAATCCTCTTGTTGTTCTAACGAGTATCTACTGGACTTGAAGACTCTAGAAAATCGATTGGTGGGAAAAATGATACATTCTCACGAAATTGCAGCTGCAATGATGAACAGATGTTTGAGTTTGGAGTAGGAAACATTCTCGTTCTCGTTCATCGTTAAAACCTCGTTCTTGAATTTCTTCATCATGAACAATACTTGTAAATGCTATTCATGTATCAAGTATGTTCTAAATTATCCAATCCAATTTTCTTCGCAAGATTTTCAGGATAATCGCCTACTGATTCGTAAGGAAGAACTTGTTCCACATAATCTGCATCAGAACTATTTCTCAAGCTGCAATCGTTCACTTGGTGATGTCGAGATGTACGCTCTGCACTTCTCCTGCAACTCAAACCATGTGTACCTTTCCCATCAACTACACTACCGCAAACACAATTATGAGACACACAAATAGATAAACCCATCCTAAGTCGTACTGCTCTTCTGATAGATTCATCGTCTAATAGTGTTCCCAGATATACAGCATTCAACCCAGCACCCGATTCCTTGATCATTGCTGCTTTCAGACGAGCCTTATCATTTACACTTGTAGATTCCAAAAGTTTATCATTTATAATAAGTAGAAATATTCATTCATTTCAAAATGACAGAAGGTTGTTGGATATTTGGATTTCTATCGTTTAAAAATATCAATAAATTCTCAGTAAAATTGTTATACTACAGTTGTTAATAGTATTTAATATAAATAGTAAAGTTTCTCTGCGCTAATATCTAGTTTGTATTCATGCGATTCTCTTTGACATAAACAGCATATATTGCAAAATGAAATTAGTGATTAACTAAATAATGTCGGATTTATGAATATTTTAATGTTATATCCAACACGTTTTTGCATTCATTAACAATTTAATGTAGGAAAACAGATTCTCTATTGACAACTCAACATAAAAATACCAACTAATTCGAGGAAAATATCAAAAGTTATCCTGTTACATTTCGGAATCATCTCAGGCGGGAAAGAGATACAAGTATGTGACAATTATCTTATTCTAATTGAAAATTACCTATAAACTATAAGTTTCAATTAACCACTGAATTTACTGGTTGTCTCGGAGTTCTTTGAAAAAATATTTATCTAAAAGTCATAAATGAAGAGATACAGTTGGTAACGAGTTAATTAGTATAACAAACTGAATTGTGAGGTATCTTATTTTTATCATCTGCTAACCTACTGAACGTTTTCCCTTATAGAGTTTTCTAGTCAAATAAGAATAATAACTGTTATAGGTACAAATTATCTATAAGAACAATTTATTCAGGCCCGACTAAACTTATCTAGGTTAATGAACTGACACCTATCACCAAATAACTACTCTCCTGGCTAATACCAAGAAGGGCATTGAATTATATCCGAGACTGGTCAGAAAGAATTATTTTTTTTATTTACAGCTAGTCTCCAACTATGTCCACCCACTTTTTATGACAACTGTTATAAATAAAGGTCGAATTTGTTTCCTCTGGCGTAAAATGAATCTATCAAAAACACTTTTTTCTCTCAACAGAACAAAACTACTATCTCTCGACGCGCGTTTCGGAAACCAAGTTATTAACGTCATCAAGAGACTAGGTTTTATTACCGTATTTTTGCTTTGGTCTCGGAAAATGTTTTAAATAGTTACAAATGTAGATTATTGTCGTGATTTTATATTCTTCATTGAAAAGACTCATACTTATTTATTGATTATTGACAAATATTCAAATTGAATTTACATAATGAACTAAAATGAAAAGAGATATAATTGAATAAACTCTTCACAAAAATGTATAATTCATCCACAGAAATTTCTGTCAGATATAAATTGAAGAAAAAACATATTCAAATCAATTACTATCAAACATATGAACATTTAGTTGAACAAAATTTATATTACCCTATTCAGTTTTTACTTTAAATATTTCTTATGGACTTATCATGTACTGTTTGGAACCTTTGGTGTAGTAATGAATATTACTGGAGTTTTTTCCCAACACCAAATCGTTATTTTTATACCTCGACACGTGTTTCGATCACCAAGTGATCATCTTCAAGAG
>WOGN01000208.1:0-29100 GCA_015342105.1 Leptinotarsa texana | reverse complement strand
AACGCAGATACTATCCAGAAGTTAGTCAGGAAACAAAGCCGGAAATTCACTTACAGATTAATATATCCTCAGGTCAAACAACCAGAAATCAAGAAATGGGTAACGCTTACATATTTCAGCAATCCAACGAAAGTAGTATCCAAATAGTTTCTTACTTGTCTGGAGTAATGTGGTGGTGCTCCATCTTATTAGAATACACTATAAATATCGAATTCATTAGGATTCGCTTCGACGATTTGAGTAATGAGAGGGTCAACAATAGTTTCCAACTATTCAAATACAGTTCCCCTGTTAAATTGTGATCAATAAATAGAGGTCCTACAATATGGTTTCCCAATATTCCTGCCCAAACGTTAATTTTTTTTGGATATGGGTATGTGTTTTCCGGTAAACGTGAGGGTTGGAGTCACTCCAATAACAGCAATTTTGTCTGTGAACATTGCCGTTTAAAAAAAAGTACATTCGTCATTAAAACAAATATTGTGGAGATAGGTAGGATGCCTTGCATGGGTTTCCGTCATGGATTATACCTATTCCTCTTCAAGAGTCTCCACACAGTAGAAGAAGACACCTCACAAACATTCGCGATGGAATAAGTAGGATTAACTACCACCTCACCAATTATTTGCACTTGCTGTTCTTACGGAAGGGACGGATGGCCTGAGGGTTTTTTGTTATGTACACTACCGGTATTTGTGAATTTGGATACAAGTTCCTTCAAATATTTACTACAGATAGGACGATACGGAAAACGTTCATTGAATATTCTTTCGGTCTCGTGAAAGTTAGGCATCGCACCGTAAATAAAAATCGCTTGACATGGTACCTTTCTACTAGTAAAACCGAAAACTAAATGAGAATATTCTAAGTGAACAATGATGTTCATTGTCGTTTTTATAAACAGAAAATAACTCAACAAACCTTATCGGGTTATTGAAATTGCCATATGGCAGAAAAAAATTTCTAGAAATTTCTAGAAATATCGAAATTAATGTGTTTGTCTACAGAAAATTATAAAATGTTTCGCCATTTTGTAGTAAATGAAGATATTAACTTTATATTCTAAGGTTGTGGAGTATTCGTCAGGAGCTTCAAAAGGATGCATCACAAGACCCCCCTTTCCATTCAATTTTGTTTCCCAGATGGCGCCCAGTCACCATCTTGAAAGTTTCATCTGTCAAATAAGGTATTCATGCATTAATTTCATTATCCCAAATTTCAATTTTTTGAATTGACCCGTTCAAAAAATAAAATGGGGGAACATTAAAGAAATGCACTGTATATACGATGCTGAATGATCGCGATCAGAATGTTATAATTCTATATGGTCTTTCATTAGGCGCTTTCTAGATTTGAGTTCAAATAAAACAAAGTGTGTGAGATATCATCGAAATTTTTTATTCGTTTGAAAGACCAATTGATGGCATTATGTG
This sequence comes from Leptinotarsa texana, assembly GCA_015342105.1. Taxonomy (NCBI): domain Eukaryota; kingdom Metazoa; phylum Arthropoda; class Insecta; order Coleoptera; family Chrysomelidae; genus Leptinotarsa; species Leptinotarsa texana. The sequence continues at coordinate 27,667 of WOGN01000208.1, read as the reverse complement.
TGAAATATAACATCGTTCAAATGTCAGCCACGACTTTTCTAGGTAGAACACATCCGCAACGTCCAATTTTCCTTGACTTTGGCGAATAAATCAGGCTGAATTTGACCGATGGCATGGGTTATGTTGGCTTTGAGGACCGCTGTGTTTTCTAGTTTAGTCGCATTTATACATTAAAAAGTCTAACGGAGTCAAATCGCATGATCTCGGTGGCCAGTTCATATCACCTCCACACGCCCACAAATCGCTCATGCAGAATATCCAATGTGGCATGTGACATGTCGTTGGCATTCATCTCAGGTCGAAAGAAGTTGCTCCTTCACACCTAAGCCTGAAACTTTTTAATAAACTTCCCTGTAATATAAAACACAAATCAGTCAAGACAGTTGAATTCAATTCTATTAGAAAAGTGATTTTACTCATTAGCTGAGTTTTACGATGAATACTCCAACGTTGTGTATGTGGAGTTGTTATTTGTACATATTTTTCTTTGTAATTGTAATTGTTTGTATTATATTTATTGTGAATTTGTCAAAAAGGAAATGAATCTTACTACTACTACTACTACATGGTAATCATCTACCTATAATGCTCGTCGTCGACAGTGGTGGCCTGGCCAATGTCGTTCTGAAAGAAACCGATAACGCCGCCAGCCCAAAATCCGCACTGTTTTTTTCGGAATGCATCGTACGCTCAAGTAGATTTTGTTTGTTCACGTACCCATTAATTCAGTAGCGATGAGGTCCATCGCTGAAGATAATTTTTCGATGAAAATTAGGGTCAGTGGCCAACTGCTCCAGAGCCCATTCAGCGAACACACGTCGTCGTTTATGGTGGTTTACCTTCAATTCCTGGGGCAGTTGAATTGTATACGGGTGCAGACCCAAGTCACGACAAAATATTTCCCAAGCTGTGGTCTAAGAAAAGCCGAATTTTTGTGAGCTACTCTCACTGTGAGCTGCACACTCTCACAGACAGAAGCGATATTTTTAACAGGTCTTGCGTTTCGTCGATGTACAGGTGTTTGATAATCGTTTATTGAAGCAGTGGACCGTTATCAATTATCAAAGTTCGGAAGCCGCTGTTGGAAGACCCGTTATATGCGATGGCGTATCAGGAGCCAATTATATAATATAATAAAGTATTTGGGTAAAAAAAGTTTTAGCTTTCTATTTCTTCATCTTTATACAAAAAATGTAGGAATCTTTCAAAGAAAGGAAGAAATCAAATATTTTCAAAACGAATTCTTTACAAAGATGTAAAGATCATGCAAAGAAGTAACTTACATGGAATACTGTCATGATCATTGGGAAACATCCGACGTTTCGGAATAAGACACTTGCCTTATTGCCTCTTTAGCACCAATTTGAATAATATTACGAAATGAAGTACTCAATTCACTGATAAAATTACGAAAAGAAGCATGAAGCGTTTAAACAGAGAAAGAAAAAGTAGGAAAAGACATCATTAATGCTATGAAATGAATTTTCGCCGTTTTCAGAAAGCCTCCAGTTCATTTTCCAAAATCTGGATTTTTCTTGGTGCCAGCACAGAAACTATTTCAGGGTAAATGAATTATCAGAAATGAAATGTTGGTATCAACATTTGAGCCAAGTCTATTGAGTTAATCAAAAAACCGATTTCGATCACAAAACAAACCTTGATTTATTGTTGAATATGTTTCACGAACCATATATTCTCAGACAGTAATATGCAGATATTGAGTGAATATTACTGGAATTTTATCCCAACACCAAACTGTTATTTTCAACACCTCGACACATGTTTCAATCACCAAGTGATCATCTTCAAGAGGAAGATTAAAGCTCAGTCTCTTAGAGATAGCACAAATGAAGAATATCCAGGTTTTCTCCCATACTAGTAATCGAGAGTAATTTGACTCATTGAAGTATTGTTGTCAATAGTACAAGAAATACAGAAGATGGTTTTCAAATAAATTCACAAACATACAATGTAAATCAATGATAAGGTCCACAATTTCGTCAAACAACTTCTGCAAAATATCGCCGTAAGATTGGATATGCTGTTTTAGTTTGTTGATGATCAGGTATTTAGCAAGAGCAAACGCAACTAAAGGATAAGATTTATGGTTTGATTTATAGTTTCAATAACCATGTCTCTATATCTTATCGTGACATAACCAATTTACCAATGAAACTTGAAGCAAATCTCATCTTGTTGAATATAGACTTAATCGAATGATTTTCTGATTAATACAGTGTTAACGAAACATGTGATAATTTTTCTCAAAGAAAGTTGGTGGAGATCAAATCGTAAGGTGAAGTTTATGAAATCAATCAAACGATTTTATTATAAATTATTTCATCTTCAACATAAATATAAAAATGTTTTACATAGCACCTCCTAGTAAAACATTCAGAGGATATTTTCATAAACATTTGATGAATTCCCGATAGTAAAAACTCATTTGTCATTTTTCTAATTTCAGATGGCATTGTTGACTTGATAGAAGCTGCTGATCTTTACGAAGAACCAGACGGGATAGTGAGAATCTTAGGTCGCTGTTGGAATAATACAGAGGAATATGAACCGAAGAAACAAGATTGGGCTTACAGGTAAATTTTGAGAAAAACTATTTGAGGCTATTCAAAAATTCAACAATCTGCACGTGATTTCCATCAATCAAAAGGTATTTTCTTTTCATTTTTCCATTTTATTTTTATTGAAACATTCGTATAGAAGGTCAAGAATCAAACTAGCAGTTGTTATTGTCATAATATCTCATTTCATATTCTATTTCCAGGTGGAATGAACATGCTCAAATTTCACTAAGAACGCTGGACTACTTTCCAGATGCTTTTCCCACGGACTTTTCCGTCCTAATTGTGGCGAGGCCCACCCCCGGTAAGTCTCTTATTTCACTAAAACTACTACTTGGGATTTCGGATAATTTCCATTAAGTATCTATATACAGTGTGGAGCCTGTTTTCGTAATAAGTCGATTGGGCTTTTGAAAATGTTAGATTTCATTCATCAGGCCATCATCTCTGAAGTTCAAGAACAAAAAGGATAATATCACATCACTCATGTTCTATTCACCCTTCAAAGTATAACAAAAAACCAAGAAGACATAAATACACCAGAACTGAAACACTCTTCTCGGTGCGCTTTTCACCAACCAGGTTAGCATCATCATGAGATGATGCTAACCTGGATAACTCTAGAACTGGTCTGTATTTATATCTAACAGGGCACAGTTTCACTTTCACTTTCTGTTAAAAATTCGCGGGAAAGTTTCTACTGATTTCGACATGCCTTTTACCAAACGGAAATATATGGATTTATAAATCAAATATTTATATAATTAACGAATCATGATAAAATTAAGAATATAAAGTTGAGAAATGGAGAGATTTCAGTGTATCCTCGTTGTTTCCATGTGTCTCAATACCAAAATATATGGAATATTTGAGGGATCTTCTGGGGGTCAATGGTCTACTGGAGTACTAATCTCGAAGACTACATAGAGCATGAAAACACAGCAATGGGAAACTACTGTTCCCTGTACATGAGCTAAATTCATCAATTACCTGTACATGAACTAAAATCAGTTTAGTTTTATTTTCCGTATCACTAACATTTTTCAATTTTGTTTTCACTATGCACACCATTAAAGAATATATGTTTGTTAATTTTTCCATTGAAAGGTTAACTGCTATTTGCGAATTTTTATTTCTTGTTCTAGGTCAGATTTACTCTCTTTTCACCTTGTACAGTCGAGATGGAGACGTACAGCTCTCAGTCACTGTTGGAAAAGATGTTAGTATATTCTACGAAGATGAAGATGAAATGCCCGTAGAAGATAATCTGATATCCTTTGGAATTTCCTTGGATGATGGACAGTGAGTACTTATTTTAACCAGTAAGAAAATGTTGCATTGAGAAATCATGTAGCAAACATATTTTTCAAGTACCTGACTAAATATATACTTATACGAAATATGGATAAATCATAACTTTTATCTTTTCTTCAATAGTTCGTAGCATATCTAAGAAATACGAAACTAATGAATCAATCGTAGTCAATGACTTGAAATAAAAAAAATATTGGGAAAATAAATAAATCTATAACTAGCATTACCATATTAAAAGACAGAAGGATCATGAACAATATCGTTAATACAAAAATAAATAGTTTTTGAAAACCCTTTTGACTATGACAAACTGATAATTTCATTAACAAATTTCTCAATATGAAAAACTTCCATATCATATTCCTTCCGTGATTGTTATGGACGAATTTGAAATTACATCAAAGGTCTAAAAGTCTTCAAATTCGTTCACTATCTGAGGAACGAAGTTACACAATGAAATACAGCATCTACAGAATAGTTTTTCTCGTGTAGTTTTTCCAGAGAAAATAAGTGATGTGCTTTCCTAAAAATTAAGACTTCATGTTCAACTAAGAGGTATACATAATTTTCTTCTAGATTTCGCATACGTCCGGCATTTAAATTATATGTTGTGGTGAATCATCACTTTTTACACGCTTTATATCAGCTTCACCTGTATGTATGTATGTATGTATGTTTGTTTGTATGTATGTTTGTTTGTTTGTATGTATGTTTGTTTGTAACTCTCAATCTCGAGATCTGTAGTGACAGAATTATCGGCAGAGCAGATTGCGCTGTACGTAACCTACTTGATATTTCTTGATTTATTCTCGGGCAGATGGCGCTGTACGTAACCTACTTGATATTTCTTGATCTATTCGCGGACAGATGGCGCTGTACGTTACCTCCTTGAAAGGTTGTTGAAAAGAAAATCAAAATGATGAATATTATTGTGACAAAAGCGTGGGCGCCTTGTGCCATATTTTATGTATATCTAGCGCCCAGGCTTTTTTCACAATAATACTAGTATTTTGCGATCGTTATTTTTTTAAGCTTATTTAAAAAAAGTTCAAACTATATTTATTATTTTTATAATTCATGTTGTATTAAAGTGAGAGTACACGAAAAAACGTACTCATCAAAAGTGACATATGTTAACAATATTGCAAACTCAAAAAGTATCACATATTTGCTGATCGTTTGTCACAAAATTGACAAACGACGTTTGGTACTGCTAGGTTATAAGTGGATTTGTGAAATTTGTTGACATCAAGAGTTGAATAAACAGATATTTTTGAGAGTCTTCGGTGCGTCATATACAGTCATTCAGGTCGAATTTCGGTTTTGATAGAGTTGTTCCCTGGAAATCAGATCGTCTTTGAAATTTTTCAAGAGATTCATTAATTCATAAATTAAATCCACATATGTTGATCCTAACGAACAGTACCATGGTCGTACTAATGACTTTTGAAAATTCTGAATCACTTTTATTTGCATTCCAGAGGACCCGTATGTGACTCAAAACTAACGCAGTAAACATTCATCAGCGATTTTGATTTCACAGAGATTTTTAAAGAAATTGAAAGATTTTCAGAAAAAGTGGGAATTTTTGCAAACGAAATGAATAGAAAATCATACCAAGCTTCTATGGAAGAACTAAATCTTCCAATCAAACAAATACAGCTGGCAGACTGAGTTATGGCCGGTAAGAAGCTCCTTCCTTAAAATGTGGAGTAGATGTGTAGAAATATGTTTGTTATCAATCTGTTATATTATTCGAGCCGAAAACATACAAATTCAGGGCCGTATTCAGTTAGTGATGGAGTTTGATATTTTCTTTGTCGTACACCGACCCAATCTTTACGCAGATATGATTCCTCCCACCGGCCATGACCCAGTACGGTAACTGTAATCAGTTTCGGAAAACTAGACAATAGTGTTCTCTCCAGTACTATACTAAGTTGAACTGAAACGACTCTCCATGATATCTATTTGAAGATATTGTGATACAATATAACAGAAACAAATCAATACATTTAGCAATATTTTTGAAAAATTTATCAATATTTTTGAAGGATCTACCTGAACTTTTGTTCGATGCAGTAGAGAGAATATTTCAGACTAATGAAATTTAAGGAGAGAAAATGAAGTTTGAAAATGTAATTTCGATATGCAGTGGTGGAAGGAAATTCCAGTTCATCAAACTAATTTACATATTATACAACAAGTATTCAGAGCCTTTTAAAAAAATTATCTGATACTGCAGCAAGAGATCATTAATAATCACCAGATTAGTGCAGTACAAATGGAAAAAAATCATGTGAATAGAGCATAGGTCAATAATAATGACCAGATGAGTACAGTACAAAAGTATTAGTACTGAGAAAATGAATATTTTAAAACAGAATTTCGAAACATTCACCTCTACCAATGTTTCTACACAGTAGGATCTGATAAATGTCTTTCGTCAAATAACTACTTCCTCCTTATAGAAATCAATCGAATAGAAGACATATGCTTGACTGAAAACCCAAATAACACTTGCAAACTTGATGGATAATATCTAACTTGTAGTAATGATTGAGTAATTTTCTCTTGACTATAGATACTTCCACGGCGCCGTTCGATTGACTTAGCCCGCAGAACGATATATTATATAAGGTGAACTCAACAAAATATAGCTAATCGTTGCTTCGAAATTCAATTTAGAGAATGGCTCCTTTGTGGAATAAACATTCCAAGGCGGTTGATCCAAATGAATATAATCTGCATCAATTTTTATCCTTTGTGGATCACAACTTTTACATAGGCACCATTTTCGAAGCGTTTTAAAGAAATTTTCCTACTCAGTGTTAAAGTTAAAATCTCTGAGATATATGCGTAGAAAGCCTTGCTGCAGTAATGGGGGGCTTCGTCGTGATGAACTTTTTTTTTCTCGAACCCGTGGAACCCTTTATGTACCATATAGTAGTCAAATAATTCGACCCTAAGTCTAAAGAAGATAGACGTCGACTGAATGACCACAACTATCCTCTCTGTAACATCAGATCAAGAGCAAAAACAAATCTAGGAGGTCAGCTGAATCCGCATCATGAGGAAAAATAAATTCCCCCTGAGCAGGTTAGTGAACGTATTTACTCAAGCGATGATTCACCCAAACTAGAGGCCAAGAAGCTATGCGTGACTGAAACAACAACCTCAATATTAACCATACTGATAGTATATCGTTGTGGCAGCTATGAGGATATTTCAGAAGGATTTCAGAACTGCACATTCCGGTCTGGATGACTACAAGTTACCTTAAAACATCGGAAGAGCGTCTCTTGGCTGGTGAGTTTAGGTCGTAACCATGCAGTCATTGGAGAGCATATACCTGAAATGCGTGACAGAAGACCTACCCCCGAGCCTAAAATTCAATAATAATGATTATATAAACATATATAAAAATACATGATGAAAATATGATAATATATCATATATAATATATCAAATACCAAAATTTGATTTCTGTCTACGATAGGAGTGTCAAAGGCGGACCTTGCTCTATCTAACCAATAAACGTGCATATATATGTATGCACAAATAACATAATAGTATAACATTATTGTACATACTGAACAGGCACTCAAAGCCTGTAATACCTGTAATGTTCGAGGAGGTGATCTTTGATGGGATGATAGTGGAATATGAACCCGCCTTCGTGTGCCGGTAGCAAGATTTGTAGTAACAGGCTTGTAGACTTGTATTGTAATAGATAAGAGCCAAACACCAGGTCAGTGTAATTCTCATGCGATTGCACAAGAGCTTTGAATAATATTTGTTTGGATTGTTCAGGGAGTAACTCTCAGTTGGAATTATTGTTATAATAGCTCCATCTCAAAATCAAGGAGACATGTGAAGAAAATCTTAGTAAGGGATCTAATATCAGTCCATCATCACACTCGGCTTTCGAGAGTTATGGAACTTCATCAATTTTGATACTTTAGCTGTTCAGGCGTCATTTCCTCATTGCTGTTCTCTCGAACAGCATGGCTGTAGATTTTGCAGCACGTATACAGAGAAAATATTTTTTGAGAAATCAACCAGGAACTTCAGATCATTATTGAGTTTTTAGCAACCATCATCTATGGAGGATTCTTCGAGTTCCATGTATATTTACGTGTCGTCAGCATAACTATGTATATCGGGGTGATGAAGGCACTTCGGGAATTGAGATATAGATAACCGTTATTCGGTCAAACACCTGACTGAGACGTTGATAATATTCGAAAGTCATCAAGAAAATTCGTGTTGCTTTCCTATCTGACGAAGGTAGTCGTAGACTGACCATCGATCAGATAAAGTGCATTATTTTTCACAGGGAAACTCCGGCCCTATTAACATAGCACATACACTGTACCTTCCCCGCCACGGACAGGATCAGGTTTTCAGTCTTTGGAAGAATATCTCTTCTACCAGCTGACCACCTGAAACATCACTCTCGAAATGAAGTAATTGATTTCGCTAACAAGCTGGATTCATTTGGTTGAGTTTGAATAGATGCAAGCCTCATCGAAGTCTCACTGGTTAGATTAAAAGGAGAATAGACCCACCAACTTTAGACTTACCTACCTACAGCTGACGGTCAGTCATCTCCCTGTATCCTGCATACCAGATTCTTTGGAATTAATATCATTGACAGATTTAATTGGAAAACTCAGTACATGACGGTGGTATTCGGTTGCTTGGGAGACATATTCTCTAACCTTCCCCCGTACGGTGAACATATAATGATGATGATTTAATGGACTATTGTTGTAGATAATTAGACATATCCTACACAGGTGAATCGATCATTTCAGAGCCCTCGACTCAGCCAGTGACTAACGAATGCGAGGGAATTAATTACCTACTCAATTTCCAGAGCAAATATGATAAAAGGGTGATTGTGATAGACCGTTATTTGCGTATTCCATTGTTTAGCATAACAGTAGTGTATTCATATTCATATAACTTTTCCAACTTCTAAGCCTGATTAAGAACTTGATTAAAATTCGGAATAAGACGAAGCAGGTGTACGCTGGAATAATACAGGATGACAAGGGTTTAATTTGCAAATGAACATTGTTGGTGGCTATTCAAAATGGGTATATAATTTCAAAGTTAGAACGAAATAAAACTTGGGTAATGAAGTATATTGGAACTTCACTAATTCATTCAGGAATTTTCATAAGGATTAAGTGACAACCTGTTTCTTTCAAAAACGGACCCAGTAAAATGAAAGAGCTGAAGGTTATGCGATAAATAAATATACTTTAAAAAACAAAAAACCACGCTTTCAAAGAACATCGAACTGACAATTTAAAAATATTTCTCAAATAAGCCTGAAACGATAACGAACGAAAAATACTAGTATTAGTGTGAAAAAAAAGACGGTCGCTTGATATTAAAAAAAATATGGCACAAAGCAATCCAACGCTGTGGGTTGCTTTGTGGAAAGCTAGACATACTGGTGCCGTAATGCGTTACGTTACCAAGCGGTTTACCCTCCCATAAGAAGTTACTACTTCAAATACGAGAAAAATTAAAAAATACCCACCCCTAGCTATAGATATGAAAGCTACAGTATATGGAGACAGGAACGTGTAGCCATGTTACCAATCACCATGTTACCCACAGGAATAACACTGCAACTGTTTAAAATCAACATAAAAGATAAATATCCACACATACGAAAAACACATACATACAAAAACAAAAGTTACTTTCAGATACAAGCTGAAAAAAGTTCCCTTTCGAAACAACCGTAATGTTATGAATAAAATAAGTGCTTTATCTTGTTATATTATCTGAAAAGGTAATAAGACAGGGTATAAGACAGGGTGATATATGGGGTAAGAAGACAAGTACCTAATTCCGAAACTTTGAAGTCCGCCATTGAGTGAAATTCCACATCGTGACTTCTTCATACAGTGCATTTCTTTAATGTCTCCCCCTTTTATTTTTTTAATGGGTCAACTCAAAAAATTGAAATTTGGGATAATGAAATTATGCATGAATACTTTATTTCGAAGTGAAATTGACAGAAGAAACTTTCAAGATGGCAACTGGGCGACATCTAGGAAAAAAATTCACAACTATCGGTAGTGTCCACAACAAAAAGTCCCCAGGTCATCCGTCCATTCCGGAAAAACAGCAAGTGCAAATAATTGGTGAGATGGTAGTGAATCCTGAACAGTCTACTTATTCCGTCTCGAATGTTTATGAGGTGTCTCTTTCTACTGTGTGGAGACTTTTGAATAGGAAAAGGTATCATCCATACAAAATTAAAATAGTACACCAATTAACTGAAGATGACCCTAATCGAAGAAAAGAATTCTGCGAAATCATGACGGAAACCATGAATTCGATATGGATATTGTATTCCAACAAGATGGAGAACCACCACATTACTCCAGACAAGTATGAATCTATTTGGATACTACTTTTCCCGGTCTTTGGATCAGCCGTCGAGGTCCTACAGAATGGCCAGCCCACTCGTCAGATTTGACACCTTTGGACTTTTTTCATGGGGCTATTTGAAGCAAAAGATGTGAGAATCTGAATCTGCTTCAATATTGGATACACGGCATAGAATAAATATTTCTAGAAATATTGACGTTACTGTGTTCGAAGATATTCGGCGTGAAATATCGGATAAACTGTTTATATTTTATATATGATTGAAATCCATAATAAGAAACCATCCTTGGCGAAACAATTTCATATCCACGAACATAACACACGAAACGCTCACCACATTAGAATAAATCGATTTCGTCTTCACTTATCGCAAAAAAATTACATAGATTACTCTCTATACAATATTTGCCCCAAACTCAGTGCAAACACATACAAGAGAAAATTGAAAATTTATTTGTTGAGTCATTGCTTCCATTCTGTCGATGACTTCAGAACACATTTTTGTGGTAACATACAAGTCACTATTTCTTTTTGATTTTCAAAGTTTTTAGTTATGCGATTGTTGTGATAATTTTAACTTGTAAATTTTATGTAAATTTCAACTTGTGCATTTTAAATGTAAAGCCAAACATGACTTGCTACAAACATTGTATTATGTAACGTAGTCAAATAAATATTATTACTATTATTATTATGTCAAGAAGTTCAAGGCAACCATTTCGGGCATCTTCTGAACTGACCTCAAGCTTATTACCTCATATTATATAGTTAAATGTCAATGTATTCAGGCAATTATTAAAAGTTCCGCAATTTTGTAGTAGTTGAAAAAATTGACATTATATTCTAGGGTTGTGAAGAATTTGTCAGGAGCTTCAGAAGGATGTGTCGCAAAGCCCCCTTTCCATTTAATTTTTTCCCAGATAGCGCCTAGTCGCCATCTTGAAAATTTCATGTATCAATTTCACTTCAAAATAAAGTGTTCTTAAATTACCATTTTTTTGAGTTGATCCGTTCAAAAAATAAAGGGGGGGGCTTAAAGAAATGTACTGTGTACTATATTGTGTAGCGTTTCGATGGTATATATGATATGTTTCCATGGCGGGTATTTGGAGTACAAACTGGATAGAAAAAAGTTATTTTTGTATAATTCGAAGTTCATTCGAAGAAAGTTGTTCAGAACATATTTTTTCTTTCGAGTAATTCCATGTACATGTGAAGGTAGTTGTTTTGGAGGGGATTTTTTCCAGTTTGTATCTGAGTGTAACTACTACTACTATGCTTTCTTCTCCTTTACTTTCTATCCTATTCCTATTCTAATCATGTCACTTCCTTCCCTCCTTTGATAGTTCAACATAATTTTATAGTGTGTAGAATCAAACTCTAGTGAAAATATATGAAGAACATTTTCACAAGCGACGTTACTGCTGTGAGAGTAGCACTTTTTTCTGATTTTTTTAAGGCATAATGCGAAATTTGGTATAATCAGTGAATTACATACGAACGTGATTTGCTAGGAGAAGCAAGGCCTTAAAATTTCCTTTTTGTTTGGAGTCCTCCTCAGATTCAGATTATGAATATCAGTTCTGAATGTGATTTTCCTGAAAGTATATTCTGAAGATTTCATAAAAAGGTCAATTGAAATGTAATGTCTTTAGAGAAATTTTCCTTTAATGGAATTTACAATCTTGAAAGAATATGCATCACATGTATTGTGTTCAGGTCTCTTACGAGTACTAGCCAGTACATACTTGCAGTGGTAGCTTATGAAGTCTGCCCGAGTAGAGAGGACTAGATCCTGCGGGAGAAGGAAATATTAAGAGCAGATAGTTGTTGGTTCACAGATGGATCAAAAACACCTTCCGGTTCTAGTACAGGTGTTTTCACCCGCAGACCCAGGACAGAGTTATCTACCTGCCTAGGAACTTATGCGACTGTATTTCAAGCAGAAATTTACGCTATTGAATTGTGTGCGGAGAGATTGAATAAATCCAACCTCACTCACAAGTCAATAAAAATATTTTCGGACAGTTAAGCGCCATTGGAAACGCTTGGCTTCTACCGAGCAACGTCTAAATTGGTAGCAAACTGCCAAAAAAGACTCTCCCCGATAGAAAGACTAAACAGATTGTCTCTGGTCTAGATTCCTGGCCATACTGGCGTGGAAAACAATGAAGCGGCTGAGTCTCTTGCAAAGGAGGGTGCTGCAAGCGGCTTCATTGGACCATAAACTGTCATTAGCATCGCTTTGGGCTTTGCCAAATAAACACTGAACACCTGGATGGCAAGAAGAGTTATGGACTTCTGGCAGAATCTTCCAGGATTGGTTCACTCCAAGGCTTCTTAACGCCTGGGTTTATTTGACTGAGTGTGAATAAGTGTGAGCCACAATAAACCCTTATGGGTTGCGATGGAGGGTCGAATAGACCCACTCATTTTAGACCTACCTACCTAATGAAGTCTGAACAGTATCCGTCTTTGTTATGTGGTGCAACGAATTGATTATGCAGGAGCCCTATCAGTTGTCACTGATAAAAAGGTAGTATAATCTGGCTAATATATGCTTTGAACTCCGTTATCAAGACACGAGTTTTTCCATTTGAAGAAATCATAGCAGTTTTTCTTCCGTCGAGAAATCTTCAAAAAGCATTTGTCTTTTATGTTTTTACTTATCGTTTCTATACAGCGCATCACAGTATTTCGAGACAACTTCGAAGATTTCCTTGGTGTATTTTCCATCGAAAATAGGTTTGCACTTTGGTGCAAGAGCTTCATATGCAGTTTTACCTTGCTCAATAGGTGCAGAAAACATATTTCTGGTGATTACGCTGCGGACTTTATATTTTTTTCCTTGTCGCGATCGAACGGTCGATCGCGATCGAACTAGACTATTTCTGTTTTTTCGTTAACCAGCTGCTATTAGATAATTTGATTGAAAATTTTAACTTGTGGCTCACGATCTGTCAAATAGGATTTCAGAAAAACTATTATATTTCTGCTGAAACCGATGTGATGTAAAAATGTCAACATTCCGTGATTTAATGTGTAATCAAGCGGTATCAACATAATAACTTTGTTTCATCTATTAAATAAACAATCTGAAACAGATTAATGTGCAGGTAGCAACTTATTCCCGACTAGATACATATAGTGGTCAAATTTGTTGTTCTAGTATTTTTTCCAAAACTTTGGAAAGCGTTGGTAGAATGCTTATGCTTCTCAATTGACAGAAATCTGTTGCATTGGAGACCATCCGTAGAGGTAATACATATGACTTTTCCAAACCTTGGGAAAATGAGATTCTACTATTCACGAATTGAAGGCACAATGGAAGAACACCAAAGAATTATAACTTGAATGTTCAATTTGTCATATACGGAACCTTTGGTTTTTATATTTTCCAGAGAAGAAATGAGAGAGAGAGAGAGAGAGAGAGGTAATTCCACATAAAATAGTGTCAGTTTATAGATAACAACCAACTCAATGTAGGGTTTTCCTTGAAAATTGTTTGTAACTTAAGGAAATCAATTTTTTTCTGTAACCTTTGGATCGCATTGCATCTGAAGTATCAGTAATCCAAGATATAATTTTGAAAAATATCAGTAGAAATGAAATATTCGTCTTAATTACTGTAATAATAACGCCCAGGGCTGTAATTACCAATCAAACAATCTTAATTGCATACATTCAAACACAATATATTTTCAGATGGCATCGTCTGGCATTTAGCATCAAAGGGGACTCGATAACATTGATTTATGACTGTCATCAAACCATTACAAAATCTCTGCTCCGTGAAAACACATCCAGATTGAGCAACGATGGACTTATCAACATCGGATACGAACTAGTTGAAGAGGGTTATTACAATGTAAGTTTTGAAATCGACCAAAGACAAATCAAAAAATCGCATTTTTTATCTGATTTTATAAAAGTTTTGCTTTTCGCAAAAGGCATATAACTATCAAGATAATACCCCTTATATATTATTTACCGTACGACCATGTGGCAAGAGCTCCAGATACTACGCCACGGAAATCGAGGTAAACACCGAGCAAAACTTTGACATTTGATCGAACTTGGCGTGCTTTTTTGGTCTTGGCTCTCCTGGGCTGTTTCATTGGGACGATGATTTAGATGTCACAACGATATGCCCATGATTCGTCACCGTTATGACGTCATGTTTGAAAAAAATCGTGTTTCATCAGTTTTCTCGATGTTATGTTTTAAGTGGAAATTTCGACCACCCTGTAAATTATTTTCGAAAATTTGATAGACCTGTTCATGACTTAATGCTTAAGGTGTGATTCTGTGAAATTTCACATTTTCAACTGTTACTGTCTATGAGTTATGATTTTTTCGAAGTGGTGCTGTAACTATCAAATTTTTCGAAAACTAACAAATTTGGGTATAGGCATTGTTATACAATGTGGACCTAAAATGTGCTGATACCCCCAACTTCTGGTATAACATAAAGAGACCGGATGTTGAAAAATATTTTAGTTGAGAAGGCCATTTTGTAAAACCCACTACCACAAAATTTTAAGTTTTTATTGTGAATCATTCTCCATATGTTCCTAACGAACGCTCGTCGTAAAAGACTTTGTATATTATTACGAGAAGTGTTCGACTGGTATTTTCCAGTAGTGTGCGTTGTGAAGCATACGTGTTTCTATTGTGTTACACATTTCAAACTGGTTTTTGATTTATGTATGAAAATTTCTCTCTCAATCACCCATCCTGCAGACAATTTCAGATTCGTGTATTGAACTACCAATATCATGATATTGTATGAACTCCTTTTCATTCTGAGAAACTGAACTTTTCATCTATAATGGCAAATAGATTTGTCAGACTCCAATAAATATTTTACTTTCGGCCTAAAACCAAGCAATTCTGCTTTATTCTTAGTCCACCTCAATTTCTAATTGAAATATTCAACCCAGCTTCTGTGAACAACTGTGGTTGTCAATTTTCCAGGAAAGATTGAATCTAATCATCATCCGCTGGATATTCATTAATTTCGAGACTGGTCAGTTCATCAACACCTAGTACTCAGTTAATTTGGCCTGGAAGGCAATAAAGCTTCTGACTTCCTTGCAACGGAAGGTGCTGCAAATAACTTCATTAGATCAGAACCTGTCATTGGCATCGCTTTAGGTTTTGCCAAACAAACATTGAACACCTCGATGGCAAGAAGATTTATGGACTTCTGGCAAAATCTTCCAGGATTGGCTCACTCCAAGGCTTTCATTCACCATTCGAAGCTTGATACCAAACAGTTGTTGGCTATAGTAGGAATGAACTACGATGTCTATCAGGCCTTCTCACAGGTCACTGTCATTTGAATCATCATATGCAGAGACTCGACTGTTGTAAGACAGTGTGTGTCGCCTCTGTTTGGAAAATGATGAAACAGCAGAACACATACTTTGTGCCTGCCCCGCTGGCACAGAATCTGGTTTTCAGAGTTTGGCAGAGCCGTACTTTAACCATCTGACCTGAAATACAACTCAACATATAAACTAATCAGCTTCCTTAAAAAACTGGTCAAGTGTGAGCTACAATAAACCCTTGCGGGTTACGGCGGAGGCTCGAATAGACCCTCCACCTCACCACATGATTTGGAATTTTTCTAGAATGTTGTTAGTACTTCATATATATTGCACTTTATTTCATCATGAACAACCTTCTTTTCAATCCACAGGGAGACGTACAACTGATCAAAATAGCTCCAAAACCCGACACAGCTTACGAACTCTGTAAAATATATGCCCCAGATTGTGAAGTGATTTACAATAGCTACAGAGCAGTTAGTGGTGGAAGCTCTTTCATCACAGGTAACTCGTATGGCTTCACTTCATCAAGTAGTGGCAGTGCAGGATTTTCAGGCAGCTTCAGTGGTGGATCTTCAGGTGGAAGTAGTGGCGAATTTACTGTCAGCAGTACTGGAACAGATGGACGGATCAGAGGAGATTCGTATGAGTCAGAAGGTATGGCAATATTAACAAAAAGTTCTGGGTAAAAATAAAAGTCCATAGAACCAACAATTATCTTTGAGTTCATTCATAACGATTATTTCATTCAAACCAACACAATTTTGAAAAAATTGAAGACCGAACCACCAACACAAGAGTTTTACAGCAACAGTGATGAACTGAAAGCCATGAAATTAGCATCTAGGTGTAATTTTTGTAATACGTGACAATCGGAGCTTATTTATGGATCATACTTACAATTTCAATCACTTCACTGACCTAATCAAACACATAACCTCACGAACATAAGCCAACAATCCTTCAAACACTATCTTGCGAATCCAACAATGTATATATGATATCTTGAAATATCAAGATCATAATTGAGAATTTATTTGTATAATGGGACATTTTCAATTCGAATGGAAAACTTATTCTAAACACTAGCCAGAAATCGAAAAGAATATGCGGAGAATTGGTAATGCATCTAATCGCGTCAAGTAGATCTGCTATTGTTGTCAAATACGAGTTTAGTCATTAACGCACTCTGTTCATATATTCGAACATTGTACTTAATCACTAATGTCCTTGCTGAAATTTCACGTTTTTCGGATAATAACATTTTTTTCATTTGGAAATTGAATATTCCAGGAAATTTTGTTTACGAATACCACCTGAGCTAAAAATTTTCTCAGACAAATGTCCATTTTTTTCAAACCCAAACTTTGTTATTTTTACTGGTTGCTCTCATGATATTGCTGAATAACAAAGTTGTTTAAATATTGCTGGAGTTTTATCCCAACACCAAACCGTTTATTTTTAACACCTCGACACGTGTTTCGATCACCAAATGATCATTCTTCCTCTTGAAGATGATCACTTGGTGATCGAAACACCTGTCGAGGTGTTCAAATAACGGTTTGGTGTTGGGATAAAAATCCAGTAATATTCATCAGTATTACTACATCAAATGTTTCAAACAGTACACCATAAAAATAATATGGAAATTTGTTGATGAAATTTTGAGGTCTTATGGTATTACTATCGATAAAGTTATTAAATAGTCTCAAGCTAAACTACAAGAAGAAAAAAATTCAGAAAGTAAAATTAACATGTATATTGAAGCGATTCATCTGAAAATAACAAGTGTACAGTTTTATTTGAGTTGGGTCACCCTGTATATGCAGAAAAACTTAATGAGTACTCTTCAGAACTATATTCTAATTGCCAAAATTTCTTAGTGGAATTCAAAAAACAAAAAAGTTTTAAGTTTTTTTTTCATTGTATATTCATTGTACATTATCCAGGGAGGTTAAAAATTGCCCCGTTTTCTATTATTATTACCATAAGAACTTGTTCGTTATCTGATGACTAAATCCAATATTTATTAGGTGTTCATTCGTTTGGAGGCTTCGAGGTTGAGGATAATATATCAAGAAATTCCAGCGAAGTAAGAGAAACAACGTTCGAAGGAAATTCTGGGATGATAGCTAATCGTTCGCAGACTGAAGGAAGACCCTTTTCCAACGTGGATGATGAAAGTAAAGAAGAGTACAAATTTGAGATTAATTTTCAACTTGTTCAATTATTGAAAAGTTAGAATGACATTTCATTACTTAGAGTCGTTAAAAGATTGAAAAACTTTCGTATTCTCAAGTAATTTCATTTTGGATTCACTTTTGATTCAGTATATGTAGACATATGAAACTAAAATATTGATTGAATAGACGACAAGTTGGGAATTTTGAATTTGTAAAATATGAAGTCGAGTATTCGAGCGTATAACATTGATTCAGGTTGAAAACCTCGATTTCCCAGCAAGTAATTGTGCTTTACTACAGTTTTATTTTTCATTAACTTGCAACTTGGAATCAATTGAGAGTATATTTACTAACATATTTAATATTAATAGAAAAAGAAATATCAGTCAATACAAAATAGCGTTTGGCATTAAAGAAACTTTTATAAATTATATAAAAATTATATCAAGCAATAAACCCTTAATGTATAAAAAACTAATTCAAATTGGAAAATTGTAAAATAACAACAAAAATTAATTGGCGCTCGATTGATTCCAGTGGCGCATTTGCATAGTGATCTGCTAGACTGAAGTGTTCATCTATTTCGAACCTTCGTAAGGTTCATGTTTTCATGATTTTATATCGTTCATGATGTTAATATAGATTGTATTTAGTGTTCTTCAGTTCGATTAACTGTAGTAACAGCCTTTAGTGGGTTTCTGTTGATTTCTTCTCTTTCCCGCTAAAAAGAATTCTCAAGATATTAAACACTTCTTTAGATCACGTCGTTTAGATTTTCTAAAGGTCCTCAATAGTTGATAGTCCTTAATAGTTACTTTTCCCTTTTTTTTTCTCTAATCACTCGATTTCCCGTTTCTCCGCCCAATTAAAAGTGTCCACATATTTCTGATTTCTTCATCGATCTGACTAAAAACATTTTTCTCCTCTATGAATTATCTCAGACATCTTTCCTTATTCCCAAATTTTTGTTTTTCTTTCGCTAGCCAAGCAACACCTTAAGCAACCTCTTTTTGTCACGTTCAAGTGATACCTGGTAAAAGCACAGTTTTCAACCTAAGCTGGCATAGTTTTCGCGAGATTATTCTGACTAAGGTTCTTATGTTTTTCGTAGATCCAATCTCCGAGCTTTTCGGGCAATATCTTTTTTACTAGTTTCTTGGAGTATTCATTCTGCTCAAGAGCATTCTTGGTGCTGCTCAGTTCTTTGTCAAGACTTCCTTCAATGTTTCAAAAGGCTGACCCTACGACGAATCTCCTATTTGTAGGTTAATTTCCCTTGGCGTTTCCCACTTGTTGATTGTCGTCATTGTCAGTTCAAAGATAGCAAAAAAATTTTTATTTTTTCTTCGATGTGAATTTCATTGAATGTTATGCAGTTGAAATGTTCCAAAACTGATTTTTCTAATTGAGAGAAATCATCATTAACATCACATTACAAACCGCTGGACCTGTATGGACTATCGAAGGTTAACAAGAAAGGTTTTCCATATAGTCCGATTATCACCTCTGAAGATTCCATCATCCCAAACTCAACAGGATTCAAACGAATTTCTTAGACAAGACGATGTTTGATGGTTAATAAATCAGACGATAATCTTTGTTCTACCTACGCAACGACCTATAAGTACTAGAATGCTGCACAAGAATTGATATGCTCTTGTTAGTAAGCCATAAGCATGCAGTCTTCAGAGGATTCACTAATATTTGATCCAGCTAGTAGATATGCTGTTGATCTTTGGTGACATTTTGGCCATTATTCAATTGTTCTTCATTGTTGATTGACCTTTTCATCACATTGCTGATCGTTTAGATCTGGGGGATCTGTATCTGTCGAGTAAGGAGAGTGAGTGTAGGCACACAGCACTTAGGCCACATGTGACCCATTGTACATCCTCCCGAAGAGTTGTCCTCCTAGGTCATTACCCTTCCTTCTTTCCAGGAAGGTGGACAGGTCACTAGGAGACATCTCCTTTATATCGGCAGGTGTAGGCCAAGACTCTCTCTCTTATTGAAGACAACTCCGGGTACTTGCATAGAACATGCCTTCCTTCACACATCCTGCATAGAGGTGTGTCCAACTCTTATTATGGAGGTGTTTATTTAGTTGACAGTGGCCAGTCAGAGATCCTATTGTTAAGATATTTTTTCGGCGCCAGCTTCCCAGGGTCGCCCAGGATGATCCTGGCAAGATTGCATTCTTTGATCATCCTATCTCTTTACGGATTGAGCATTGTGTAACGTTTGGCTAATCCCGCAATTGTCGACTTAGTCCAGCCACTTCCTTGGCTAAAGAGGCGGAAATGCGATTACTTTTACTCCTGTCATGCCATTTAATCCTCCTCAGGATAATATTATTATCTACCGAGGTTTTAGATCTGGGGGATATACAAGTATTCGTTAATTCTTGGAAGGTATTTCCTTTTCTAGGGATTGCCAGCACAGTAGTTTCAGATGGCAGATATTACACTTTACATACATAAAAGATCAGTGTGAATTCAGAAATATCAATTTTGAAAGCAATGAGTACTTGTTCAATACTTGTATAATACCAACAAGCTCTTTTGTCTGAAATCAAGAAGAATTCATCTGATAGTGTTTCAGATAGGACACTTTCTTAGGTATTACTTGCACTCTATGTATGGAAATTCATTTTTTTTCATTACTAGAAGTTGAATCGGTGCTAAAAAACTCAGCAAAAATACTGGCTTTCTGTTGATTTGAAAAGAAGTTGCTACCATTTTGTCGTCTATGGTGAAACGTGACGAAGCGCTGAAGTTCATCTCACTACTTTTGTCGAAGACCAGTCGAATTGTTACAGATCTTAATGCTTCTTTTGACATTGACTTTTTTTTACTGTATCTGGATAGATGTTCGATATTTCAGCTTTGATTTGTGGACAGTCATCATAGAAGCAACAATGTACTCGTTGCTTTGAGATGACAACTTTGTTAAACCAAGTTGTTTTTCTTTACTGTCCTTTTGTCGGAAGGTATATAAGACGTCAACTCGATCCAAATAAATTCGGAGATTATTTTAGATGACTAAGGGTTATTGGAACAGAAGCAGTTTTCACGAAAAAACAACAAAAATACATTGTGTAACTATTTGAGAATTCCAGTTTCTCCTATTGCTGGCGTGAAAAATCGCTTCAGTAATTGAAACAAATTCCTCTAAAATATCATACCTCTTCTGAAATGAACCAAGTATAATTGTTTCCTTTTCAGATTTCCCAGATTTCGATGAATCGCCAGTAACAGAGCTGAACAGACTCGCAATCAACCAAGTAGGCGGCCAGAGTTCAATGAACGTGGAACTCGTTTCTAATGCTGAAACGAAAAATAATTTTGAAGAAGAAAAAAGAGAAATTGATGAAAACTTGTCTGGAAGATTGCTCATTGGTCCACAATTGAGTACAATTAGCACACCCAGAATCATTGACGTTGAACTACACACAACTAGCGCGCCAGATTATGAAGTGAGTTAATTTATTTTGTAGTCAATTTATGGCCTCAATTTATGCTCTAATCTAATAACAATATATAAGAAAGAAAAGAAAATAAGAAAACAAGTAATTATTGGAAAGACACATTTCCTCTATCGCAATTACTAACACATCTGAATCAATAATGAAAATAAATGGTTACGGCAAATTGTGCATATTGAGATAAATTTTAAAATCAGTTTATACAGGAATATGTTTCTATACAATAATTTGATGGCTGATCCAATTCTATAACGTTTGGAGTACAAACTGAATAGTAAAACAGGTGTTTCATTTAATTTAATCTTTGTAATCAGTTTATTACATACCGAATTGTTTTCTTTCTTCCTTTGGACGTTTCCCACAATTCAAAGTTTTATTCTTAAAGCTGTACCAAACTACAAAGCTAAAATATGCTGTAGTATGTTAATAACTGAATATTTCGAAATGGATAACTTTGAAATTTGAAAAGAAAAAAAATTGACTGACTGAAATTTGTTTATAATTTTTATATTCCTTCTTCGAACAGCAGATTTACACATAACTTCTTTTAAATACTGAAAACCATTTTAAATATGGGAATACGCATATTGTCATTATAATGGAGATACAGGATTAATGCGGTGCGAAAAAATATGCAGAAATGAAACAAAGTAATAAATTTGACCGTTCGTTGGTATGAGAAAAATTCCAAAGTACACTATTTCATAATGTATTCTATCAAAAGATCGCATCGGCAAAGATGATATTTCTCATTATTTATTTTCTTTACAAGAATAATCCAACAGAAAATCGGCAGACAAACTGAACTGCCATGAAATCATTATGTATAATGCGAATTCAGAATTGCTGATTGAAGAATGAATTCAAAAATCAGTAATAGTGTTATTATCATTCAACAAAATTTTCATATACCTAATGATTGGGCTTGCATCCATGAGTTTATGGATGTCTTTAAACATGTTTTCAGCCTTCACAGGCTGGAACCTCGGTGTCCTCATTGCTCTCATGTCCGGGTACCCAAGCACCCTGGTACTTAACTCCTTGATAAGACAGCTTTCCATCAGTCTTGAGAAGACTTGAAATGAGCTAAGCGCCTTAATTGCCTCCTGGCTGTGGTTCTTTGAGTCATCTCTATACTAAGTTTCTTCCGCTTTTACCGGTGGACCGTTTTGCCAGTTCTCTCTACTTGGTATAATGATTTTGAAATCTTTTTGAAAGTTGTACTACGGAACTGTGTTATCCACAGGCATTCCTAGTACTCCTATTGAATCTGCCTTCAGTTCTGGCTGATTGGGGTTTGCCCCTACATTAGCCTGTGTGTCACCAATCGAGCTTCTCTTTATATGTAGATGTGCAATGGTGGAAGTCCGAGTAGGACCTCAAGCGCTGCTCCCGCGACCCTTAGGCAGTTGAAAGTGAACGATTTTCTTAGATTTTTTTGTCAAAAGATGCTGAAGAAAACAACATTTCCGTAGTGGTCAAATTAGTTTACAGTTGATGGATATCACCCTTCATTACTCAATTGTTCAGCAGGTCTATTATATTTAACAGTCATAGATTTCAGAGAGACAGAAAGTGATGTTGAAAACTAAACGAAAAAAACCATTTCCGAGTTTTTGAAAAATAAAGACTTTTTGAACGCTTTCACATATAAAGTAGTTGAATGAGTGAACGAACCAATCGAAAGTTTTTCTGGAAAGGTAGAAGCACTAAACTTGAAAATTTCTGATTCGCAAGGAGAGATTGAAAAATTGTCAAGTGGAATTAAAGAATCAAAACAAAATAGGAGATTGCCACAATGGCCTTTGTATGGACTAGTGGAAACAAATGTCGAGAATTCGAAATCAAAAAGAGCGAATATTGTTTCAACTTAGATATCCACGAATTATGATGATATTTGACAGTATACATCATATGTGGTATACTGTGTAAATGAAATTTTTATGGTAAAAAA
Source organism: Leptinotarsa texana (assembly GCA_015342105.1). Taxonomy (NCBI): domain Eukaryota; kingdom Metazoa; phylum Arthropoda; class Insecta; order Coleoptera; family Chrysomelidae; genus Leptinotarsa; species Leptinotarsa texana. The sequence goes on along the minus strand of WOGN01000208.1, from coordinate 4,400 downwards.
TTTGAAGTTAGTAGAGTATTGGTAACTGAAGATCTAAATACACCATTGGGAATGAAAGAAATAATGAAATCGGAAGAAATTGTATTGAAATTATATGAATGATCTAGCTAGCATTATTATTTGTGTTATTTTTTATTTAATTGTAAGAGAGATAACTGTAGCATTTTTGAATACCAGGTCCCTATAATAAGACATTTTGCTGATTGCAAATTACTCCTAATACAAGAGAAATTTAATGTCATAAGAGGGTCAGAAACATGACTGTCAGATAATATTACTAGTAACTTGAGGCATGTACAGGGTTATACATTCATTAGAAAAGCTAGAGGTGGAGAGGAGTTTGTATAAAAAATTGTCAAAATTTGAAATTTTTAATTAAATAAATTTTTGAAACAACTTTGGTTGGAATCTGAATTCGACTAAAAATTTTGGGTTCTCTTCACAGATAACCAAATGGCACCATAAATGATATTTTTTGAACAACCGTTCTGGAGTTAACTATATTTTGCATTGAATTGAATGATAATAGTAACTTCGCCCTCTGTGACATCGAAGAATCTTTCAATCTGAGGTAAGTGATTGATTCTCCAACTTCGAATAGTTTCCTTGCAGTCATTTTGATATCCAAGGACGAACCTATCCTCACCTGAGATATTAAACATTCAAATCACTGCCTCACTCTTTGCAAATTAGGGAAACGGAAATGGGGAAAAGTGAAAAATATATTACTTCAAGAAATTTCAAACAAATTGACATTCATAGCTTGCATCTGCTTCATAGAGGCCAAACCTCTCTTCCACCTCACTGAACATCCCTAATTCAAAGAGGATTCACTTGTAATATCTTCATTTTCAGGCTACTTTCAACCACATGAGTGGTTGAAATAGTCCTCAGGACAGAAGTCAAAGAAATTTTACAATCTAAACAATTATAACTCTCACTCAATTTGAAGAATAACAATTTTTTCGAAAGTTTCTTTTATTTTGTATTATCGTGTAGAAAAGGGATACCAGGAGCTGAACTAGAACTTTTTGATTGTTTTCAGCCCTTTTCGTATCATTTCTTAATATGCCAACTGTATTATGTCAATATTTCTTTCAGTACGCAAACAAATATTATTATTTTTATCAAATATACTTACAATAAAATTTATGGACCGGTGAGAAAGTACTCTGAAGCATGAGGACCCAAAATACTTCTGCTAGATGATATGTTACCCGTGAAGTTTTGAGTCCTCCTATCTGACGCCTCCTACTAAAGTGTGTATGAAAAGGATATACGATCCTGCGCCCATTCAGATATTAGATGCCCTCCCGTCGTAGAAAGTCTTATCACAGTAAGGATTCTCCCTAGCTTATCGCGTGGACCTTAATGGGTCATACAGTGACGAAAGAATCCGACCGTAAGTCTGCAGAAGTGATGGTCATCGATCAAATAACTCGAAATATTCTTCGTGCACCATTGATTCAAGAGCTTCTAGTTCTCTAACTTGCGATCATGAGACGCAAATGTCTTTCTTGGCTGAATCTAATGTATCGTCAGGTAACTTACAGATGACCTCATAAGGAAATGTTGCTGCAATCATTAAGGTGGAAATATCACACCTTGAATATTTGACAACCTCAACATGGGGCAATCAACTAGAATCTCTTCATTATACCATTATGGCTACCGTAAATCATAATCTAGATGATCGTGCAACCTTGAATAGCTCATTTTCTCTATAATCATTGAAATCAAACCATATTTGATACTAGATGTTGAATAATTTCAAAATGAATTTTTGAGTGATTTGTGGTCTTTTTGCCAACTTCCAGGTACCCGAGGAAAACAATTTTGACGCCTTGCCTTCCAGTCCTGATTCTTCCTTTGGAAATTATCCCTACTCTGGAATAAGAGGACCACCTGGTCCGAGAGGATTTCCAGGACCACCAGGATCTCCAGGACTCCCAGGTCCCAAAGGAGAAACCGGACGAGATGGTTTGTATGGCACTCCAGGAATACCTGGTCCGCCTGGACATGTTTTCATGATTCCGGTAAGTGTTATGGAGAAGCACCCAACCCAATAACAGATTATATTCAACATATTTACGTCAATCCTATCCCAATACAACACATTGTCCTCATGGTGTGACGATAGAATTTGTTTTCAAACACCAAGTATAATGTAATCTCTACTTTAAATAAAAACGGCCACAATAGTGTTATGATCTAAAGATAATGTCAATGGATTAACAGTTCAAGTTATAGATTGAAAATTAATTTTATTTTCGGGCAGATGGATTTCATAGATGCGAAATATTCTTCTGTATTTTCGAACACAATTAAGCTAAATGATCCTCGTCAACAAAGCTATACATTCTTTTCCGTTTTATGCTGTTTCATTCTGTTCCGTTCTATTTCTTTCATTTCCATTTCATTCCATTTATTTGATACGATCCAATCACATCCTATTCTATCCAAACCTGTCCACCCTATCCTACTTTATTTTATGTCAACCATATGGCAGAAAGTTGGTTAACAATGAATAATTTAAATACAAATAAAACCCAAACGCTGCATTTTTCTGCGCGTAGTGTTAATACGGACGTAAAAGAGGTAAAACTATGAAAACTAACTTTGGACAGTAGAGTAACTTAGAACTGTCACACTAATCAGTTATTTCAATAATATTCATTTTAAGTCAATGGGAAGATAAAACTAATATTCTAATATTCTGAGAACAACCTATTTTCCGCTTTTTCACTCTTCTATTATCTATGCTGTAGTTCTCTGGGGAAATTTTATGAGAGCTGCGAATATTTTTAAAAAAGAGCTGTAAGAATAACCAGTCACTCTAATTATAGATAACATATTATTATAAACTTTAAAATAATGACATTACATACAAAATACATACAGAGTGTTCATTAAACTGCGGCAAAAAATTAAGGGAGTACTTCTTGGACTATTCTAAGGATATTTTGTCCTTTGATCATTTTTGATAGGGCGCTTTGTTTCGAAGATTCGGGGTGAAAAAGAATTTCGACAATAACAATTTTGATAATTTTAAAATTATTAACATAGCCTACACTGGACCTACCAAGTAATGGAGAGTCTAACAATTCCATTTGTACCTATCAACAACATTCCGATTACCACAAACGGCTGCAGACATTCAATTTGAATAGTATGTCTGGTAAGTGACCATATGTATGTGTCGCATGGGTTGAAACTGTTTCACTTTGTCTATTTGACGTTCATTTTCTGTGTTTAATATTTAAAGTCTTATTAGTGAAGGCCTCCATCATGAATGGCTATAGTAATGCAGAGATGGCTGACATGCATTTAATTTATGGACTTGCTGATGGTAATTCATTGGAAACTAGGCGGTTGTACAGTGAAAGATTTCCTAATCGTAATGTGCCTAATAGGAAAACCTTCCAAAGTGTTAACGACTTCATGAAACAGGAGCATTGAAGCGAAAAGAAGACCAGGAAGGCCAATGCTAGAAGAAGATCCAGGTACCTCTACTCGCAGAATTGTAAATACTTTAAGACTATTTGTTGTACCCATACCACTTACAACGAGTTCAGGCATACTTCTACCTACAAATTTTCTTCCACGTCCCCCAACTTCTTACACTTATTCTTTTTAACGATGAAGCCAGTTTTTCAAGAAATGTCATAAGGAATTTTCATAATAACCATGTTTGGGTTGGAGAAAATCCATATGGGTGCTTCTAGATCGCTTTAAACATCAGTTCTCGTTAAACATTCAAGTGGAAATTGAAAGTGACTTAGACCGGTATTTTTGCCAAGAAGACTTACAGGTCAGGTATATCGCAACTTTTTGGAACAAATGCTACCTCAGTCTTCGGAGGATGTACCACTGATTACAAGAAATGCAGTGTGGTTCATGAACGATGGTGCACTAGCGCATTTTTGGATATTGGCTCGAGAGTTTTTAACAGTAACAGACGGAGATTGCTGGATTGGTCGAGGTGGACCTCACTTATGGCCTGCTCGATCACCGGATCACACTTGGATCATTTTCTATGGGGCTTTCTAAAATAATTAGTTCACACTACTCCAGTGAAAGATGTAAAAGATTTGAAAAATCGGATAATTGCTCGTTAAAACGCAATGAGAAACGATCCTGGTGTTTGTGGAAGAGTTCGGGGGTCGATGAGGAGAAGATTGGATTCTTGCATCCAAGCGATTGCTAGGTAGTCATTTTCAACAATTCTTGTAGATTAAGAAACATTACATATAATTTTTGTTACTAAATTGTTACTCTCGAAATTCTTTTTCGCTCTGTATCTTCGAAACAAAGCAACCAATCAAAAATAATCAAAGGACAAAATATCCATACAATAGTCCAAGGAATAGTCCCTTGAATTTTTGACGCAAGTTTGATAA